>JALDNG010000227.1:7500-165000 GCA_024349245.1 Neodontobutis hainanensis | reverse complement strand
TGATTAGGAGGCCATAGACAGAAGATTGGACAGTAGACTAACGGCTCAAGGGATCAATGATGCTAACTGAATGTTAGCTAGCTCAATTTTATTTTGTGAGAATAGAAAATACATAGCAAATACAAATAATAAAATAAAATACTTACAAAATAAAGCAAACCCGAACCATATCTATTTTATTTATTACAATTTTTGAAGAGTAAATATTCAATAATTTTTGCAAAAAAAATGCATATCTTTTCTCAACCCTAAACGTAATAAACATTTCTGTTTCTTTATCTCCTCAGAGCATTCAGTGGCAGCCAAAACCGGTGGTTGTTTTCCCAGTGACGCTCAGGTCTCTCTCAGAAATGGACAGACCAAACTGATGCGCGACCTTCGGCTCGGGGACCAGGTCTTGGCCTCGTCCACAGCAGACGGTCAGGGTCCACTTCTCTACAGCCCAGTCCTGTCCTTCCTAGACCGCCAGCCCAACGTGACAAAGACCTTCTACATCATCAGCACGGACCGCGGAGTCAGCATCACTCTCACCGCGGCACACTTCATCTTCGTATCGGACTGTAATGTTGTGTTCGAGAATCTAGGAAACGCAACGCTAAGGATGGTTTTTGCCAGTGATGTCAGGCCGGGACAGTGCGTGGTGACATCACAGGGGAGAAGGGAGTCAGAGCTGGCTCTAGTGACCTCAGTGAAGGAGCAGAGACGCAGTGGTTTGTACGCCCCGTTAACGCAGCACGGCTCTATAATGGTGAACGGTGTATTGGCGTCCTGTTATGCCGCGATAAACAGTCCCCAGCTGGCCCATTGGGTGCTGGCCCCACTCAGACTGGTCTACAGCTTTATAACCCCAGCCCAGCCTCAGAGCGATGGACTGCACTGGTATCCACAAATACTGCAGTGGCTGGGACAGCTGTTTCTAGATGCGGGACACTTCCATCCGCTGGGAATTGAAGCATAGACATTTGGAACATGCATTAAGCAACGATAAAGCTGTGCGACTAAAGAACAACCCGTAACTGTTGAATTTGTCTTTACTGTTCTACCAGAAGTCCTGTAAATAAGATAAAAGGTTAGAAACTGGGGCGGTTGCTGTATACATTCCAATCATATTACCAGAAAAGATGTAAAATATTTGATTTTATTTATGTCAACAGATCTAGCTTTAAATGTGAGTGGACTTTAATCCATAGACAGATTTGACAGTAGACTAATGGATCAAGGGACCGGAGACTTGCAGGGAAGCATGTGCAAAAGTCAGGGTCAGCTCCAACAAGCAGTTTTACCATTCATTAACAATTTATTAATATATTTTTTTAGTTACATTCATTGGAATGTAGACCAAATACAATGTTTATACTATCTTATGTTCAGGATAATCTGTTAGCGTCACTAGCCTGTAGCAACAGGAACGTGACCTGACATTAAGAGTGATTAAAAACAAAGAGATTCCATAACTGTAATGGACACATGTGGTTAAACAGTTAATCACTATCTATTTCACTAAAGCTATATCAAGTTCTATGTACTTTGTTAGCATCACAAAGTACCAGTGCTCACTGTGACAACAATCACAGTGAGCACTGTGATCATTGTGCTCACTCAATTTTCCAAATGTGTTAAACATTTTTGTCTCCATAACTTTACCCAACTTTACCGATACAGTAGTTCTCCTGTCTGTGCAATAAACCAAATTGTTAATTTAAGTTATTTTTATACATTTGAGGAAATAATTTTGTGCTGTATTTAATTGTAAAATTTCATTATCAACTGAACCTCTTGATCAAACTAATAAACAAAGTATTAGGTTTTACTCAAAACCACAACTGAGACCAGGACAAGACCAAGGGGCAGATTTAACAAAGCTTTTTGGCATTTTTGGCACTCAGGGGTGTTTAGAAAGTGAAAGGTGTGGACTCAGGTGATTTTAGTCTAACTGTCGCTGTATTTGGCATAAAGACATTTTTTTGGTTTTGGATGATTTTGATTCAAAATTTGGTATGGTTTAAAATGCTGAAACCTAAAATGGGTTGTCATTTATCCAGGACATATAAAAAAGGTTAATACAAAGGCATCTGAACGTAAATTGAACCCCTCCTTCTGATAGATATAAGCTCAACTCTCTACCAGTTGAACTCAGAAATGAAAGTGTTCCTCAGACCTTCGTCCAGATGCCTTTTCTTCTTTGTCTGAGACTTAAACAGAACTGAGTAAAATTAGTTTTTGAGGCAAGACTTTTTTAAAGCGGTTTTAAGACCAGTTCCAAGGACACCACAAAGAAGTGTAAGGAAAGGCAGTTACTGAATATCAGGCTCAAGATAGATGTATAGGTATATCTGTAATATGAAGGTAAATTAAATGGATTATTGTAAAGCATATAAACACTAGTTGTAGTAAATGACTAGGCTTTACCAGAATTTCCACAATTTCAAACTCTTCCATTTTTTAAACAACTCACTTGAGTGCACCAGGATTTTACTTTAGGGTTTTAAAGATTTTGGGAGGTCACAGATTACTCCACCCCTCGCCTGAATATGATTGGTCCATGTTTGAACCCACTAGGCCAATAAGAGAACATATATCGATTTAAACAGATTTGCCTCTGCCCTCTCACAATAAGCTTTACAATACTACTTACTTAATTACTTTTTCACATCCCTGGATTTTCCATCTTGATGAGCAAAGTGAAATAAATGACATGTTGTGTCACTGGAGCCACTTCAAAGTTGCTTGGTTTGATCAGTCTTTCTTCTTGTGTTCATTTTTGCCTTTTATGACAAAATCAGGTATCCCATTCAGGGTTTGTGGTCAGTACTAGAGTTTAGGACAACACTCAGGTTGTATCTACTACTGTATTGAACAAAAATTACAGACTTGTGTTATATTGCCACCACCATTGACAACTTATATACAGTGCCATAAAGAGCTAACATCTCACTTACACTTCAACAAAGGGACTATTCTACAAACTCAAACCTGCTCAATCATTTGTCACATATGTATATTAAGCTATTGTCTGAGAAACTATTTAAAGATTTATTTTTAGATAATATTGTATATGTATTATTAATATTATTGCTAGTAATGTGTATATCAATTGTGTTTGGAATATAAAGGTTTTCTTAATGCTACTCCATGCTTTTTTTGAGTAATCATATCTCAGAATTGTTCTGTTAAATAAATTCAGTCTATATTTTGTTCACAATGGTTTCAAGTGCTTTTGGCGTCTAGTGGTTAGATAAGTTAACTTCAATCTCACACTCACTTCCTCAAAGCTTCTTACTCGACAAAAAGAATTGATCAGGGATATTATAGGGAACTGACTTATATTTAAACAATCACAAATTAAAAGGTTTAAATATATTTTTTTGCCCGTGAGATATACTTACTGAGGAGTCTGGTTTGCCATGCGATGGGTCTGGAATCCCTTCCCATTACAGCCATTTTCATTCTGTATAAATCTTGTTGGTACTGCCCCCCTGGGAATTCACCTCAAATCTACAGACTAGTCTCTTTTTGGAATGGAAAAAGAATTATGATACCCGGCCAGAGTGGCTGCTTTAATGTTTGTTGTATGATGACGTATTTGTTTTTGCAAAAGTAAAGAGATGACATGGAATAAGTGGCCCAAGCCAGGAGACAAACCTAAGTGCTTCTGGTTCAGGAGAATCACCAAGGAACATGTCATGCCCTACGAAAAGAAGGTTGTGGAGTCAATCCCTAGATAGGCCCAATACTCGGCCTCTTCATGTCCTCCCTATTACTGTAGGTTCTTTCTTGGTCCAGCTACTCCCACCGCCCAAAGACACGAATCGAAATTGTCCTAGTGAATGAATGTGAGAGTGAATGGTTGTTTGTCAGTCTCTAAGTGTCAGCCCTAAGACTGTCCAATGACCCATCTAAGGCCCAAAGCTGCTGGGATAGGCTTCTGTCACCTGTGAGCCCTTATAGGAATAAGAGGGAGAAGATGAATAACTGAGAGGTAGGTTAATTACAGTATTCAAGCTCTAAGCTACTATTTTTATTTATAAAAAGGGAAAGATTTAGAACTTTGTGTTAGCTGGTTGGGTTTTAATAGCATAGTGCTCTTTCTAATGATCCCATTAAAAAAAAAATCTGAAAAATGAGGAACGTGACAATTAGCAGCAAGAGGAGACAAAAGGCTCTGATTATTAATAAAATGTTGAAATAAATTCAGCATTAGGTATCATTTCATTGAAGACTTGTGAAGTGTGTTTCCAGTACATTGTGCAGCAGCTGGTCGCTTTGGTTAAAGGGTGGGCTTCTGTGGCTTTCAGGACCACGGACAGCAGCGAGCAACACCCCTCCTTCTGCCTTTGATGCCCAAATGTTTTCTCTGAGCAGGATGAATAGAGAGAGATAAAGGAAAGCAGTGTCCCCTGCTGGAGAGATTAAGTACATCCAATCCTCTCACAAAGCTCTAAATGCCCACTGGAAACTGTGGCTCTGAAAATGATATTTAAAAGAATTCTGAAAGACAATACTTAAAATTTCCAAATCAGTTTGACCACATGTCAGGTTGAGAGAAAACCTACTGTAAAACCTCTTAAATCATTTTAAATAATAAGATCTTAAATTAAAAAACATTTGGTTTACATGGCAGAGTGGTTAGCGCTCCTGCCTTACAGCTCGAACAATCTTGGCCAACTCTGTGAGGAGTGTGCATGTCCTCCCAGTGTTACTGTGGGTTCTCTCCAGGTACTCCAGCTTCCTCCACCGTCCAAACACATGCATTTACAAGTCAACTGGCAACTCTCAAGTGTCCGTAGTGAATGAATGTGAGAGTAATCCCTTTAGAAATACCATGACCAAAAACTTAGTTTGTACCATCATTGTCAAATTCTTATATTTAGACTGTCTCTGTCTAAATGTAAGCCCTGCGACTGCGACTGGCCATTATCCAGGGTTCACCCTGCCTCAGGCCCAAAGCTGCTGGGATAGGATTCAGTCACCTGTGACCCCTTATGGGACTAAGAGACAGAAGATGAATACATTTTTTAGTATTTAAAATAATTTATAATGCACCTGCTGAGTGCAGAGTTCCCTTTAAGACAATTTGTTAGACTCACCGCAGAAATAACATCTAGAAACACTCGGTTGACTGCCACAGGACAGTGCAAAATCCCAAAACACAAAAAATCTTTCATCACTACCTACAGAATTAACAACATGTGCCAACTTTCATATATTTCCAAGCAAGACCAAAAGTGTGTGTGTATCTGTGTCTGTGTGTGTGTTTGTGTGTATGTGTGTGTGTATGTGTGTATGTGTGTTTGTGTGTTTGTGTGTGTGTGTGTGTGTGTGTGTGTGAGTGTGTGTGTGTATGTTAGGTGCCGGGGCACCTTATTTCCTTCTTCTTTATTTGTAGTAAAATCATTAATTGTTTATCTCTTTTGTATATTTTGTATTAGGTGGTTTTTGAAGTTTAGATATTTTCGTTTGGAAATATATAAAAAAAAATTTTTGTTCCTGTGACAACGCTGCGCAACCGGCTTGCTCCATGCCTCTTTAGTCCTAGCCTAGCCTTGTTTTTGTTTGGCCTGATGGGACCGGCTGTCTGATTTATTGTTCTTTCTTTTGTTCAGGTTAGTAATGAGGGGTTGTGTTGTGTAGGGTGGTAGAGGAGTTGGCACCGGCTTCTACGGCCCTGTACAGGGTTGGCCCGGGGTCACTCCTTCCTTTATGTTCTGTTTTCCCGGCTCTGTGTGTGTGTGTGTGTGTGTGTGTGTGTGTGTGTGTGTGTCAATGGCTCTATGTAAGGACCATAGAGTGTTTAAAAAAATAAAAAATAAGACTTATAAGACAAAAGCACATTCTCTACATCATCTTTATTGTTATCAGTCAGTTAGGTACAGGAAAAATATTTTGTCATATCCAATGGTTCCTTGTGAGGAAAGACACAGATCCAGACTCAGGTATGCAGGAATATACAAGTGACATTCCCACAGGTGTTTTGAAAACACACGAGGATAACACACAGAGAAGTTGAAACACTGGAAAGCATTTTTGAGAGTCCACCTGAGTCTGGTGCTTTGTGTCCCTTCTCCAGTGAGCGTATATTTCACTTCGAACGTGACTATAGTAACATTTTGAGGCATGATAGAACAAAATACAGTGTGTAACCACCTCTTCTGGAGATAAATAAAATAAATACGAAAATAAAAAGGTGTTACAACGGCCCCAAAAGTGACTGTAGCATTGTTAGTCTTTGTAAATCGAGGGGTGTTCACACAACTACACATGGGGGAGTCAGCATGCTCACAGTAACTCACATACAGATATGAATGTTTTCTTAGAATATGTATCCATCATCACAGCTTGGCAAAAATTACAATTATACACAACAAATGCACAATAACACCTGGAATACCAGCCAAATATGTCCGATCGGAAAGGAAACAAGAGATGGATTGTGTCATATCGTGGCAGGTCGCAGTGACATCACTCAATAACAACAGCCTATAGATAAAGAATTCATGTCCAAACTCATACACACATCTTCATTTGCACTTATTACAACTCAATAAAATCACATGAAACATTGTGGACAGATGGATAAATGTGAGATATTTGACAATGGATGTCGCTGAGCTGAGGGTACATTCACACTAATGCCTTTTCATTGTAAAACTTTAAAACTGTCTAAAGAGATTTTGTGGAAAACTTTATGACCAATTATAACCATTTATCTAATGGGGGTGGGCTTTATGCAATGTTTTGTTTCTCTGATGGATGTTTTACAAGTTGTGTCGATCCAGAGGCAGTTTTTTTCTGAGTGTGTGGGAGGGCCTGGGAATTCTGATTCATTCAGAGCTAGTTTAATCCGTATCTGTTTCTTTCTACCCCTAAAAATCAAACTGAAATTGACAATGACCAGCCTTATTCTTTCCATTATAAGAATTAGGATGACTGGATATGCAAATGCAAATTTATTAAAGAAAATGCTTTTTTATTCAGAAGCTGAATTTGGCTGTTTTGTTTCCTAAGGATACTTTACTAAAATGCATTTCCAGATTTCAGCCTCCACAACTGGAAACAGCTGATGGCATGAGTCTGATATACTCTACATCAGAGTTTATTTGATGTTTTTAAATGTATTTTATCATAATGCAAAATAAAAAAGTTTATTAAATCTGTTTCACTAGTTGTTATTCTTCTGATTACAGTATCTTCAATCCAGCAATAAATTCTAATTTAAAAGACATTCAGTTCATCTTTATTAGAATGACTGGTCTTTTTAATACTAATGTGAAAAGACTATTAATATTGTTTTGGTTCACCAACACCTTGAAATGAAAATGCATTAGTCTGGACACAACCTTAATGCGATGGCACAAACAAAAGTACAAAACACTCCATAACATCCTCAGTTGGCAATAATGTGGACATATTTGTAGGCTATTTGTAATCATTGCTTTGCAGCATACAAAAATAAAAGGAGTTGCTCTGGTGCATATTTGGAATCATCTACATTTAAGTTGTCTTGATGCAAATGGAAGGAATTGTTCCCGGCACATTACATGAAAACGACTGAGAGCTTAAGTTCTCAGTTGTCTGTTAGATTAGAAGGGTAACCGTTTATGCCTAACTAATATACTACCATTAGCAGCTCCACATTGGTGTTGGCTGGCTTTTAGAGCAAGCCTGGCTTATGCATATTTGGAATCAGTTATTAAAAAACACAACAGAATTACATACAGATTCCTTCCACAGACAACACGTCAAAAAATCCTACCCAACAAAGTGTTACATCTTGATAGTAGGACTAGCATTCTGTCAAATTCCTTAAATAGACTATGTGGATTTCCATAAGAACGTTATATTGGCTATACATGTAAATCCAAAGTAGAATTAAAAAGCCCATATCTCGTAAAGGACTATTTTACAGTGGTCATAAAAGTGGCAACTGTATCAGAAAACTCCAAGAAAATAGTCACATAAATCATATTTGCAATCTATGACACTCAAATGGTTGAAAATATGGAAGGCTATCAGTGCCAAAATACTGAGATTTTTTTTTTTTTTACCAAACGATTTTGTGTGAAATGCTTGTTAAGATAATTTAAGTATGATACCTTTCTGAGAAGCAAATGTTTTAACATAATGGTTTTGTATGTCCGTTTTTTGATTTGATTTGAATTAGTAAACCATTATTTTCATAACATGAAAATTTATGTAAGAGTATCTTAAATTTCTTACTTCAAATTTGACTTGATGCACCAAAATAATCACCTAATCAGACTTTCTGCTTAGTAACTCTTATCCCAATAATAATATAATATTAAATTACAACATTTCAGCAATATGCCTCCATGAAACAAATGTTGGTTTTGTACAGTATACGAGAGACCATCTCAGTGTGTGTTTGTCTAAAAAATTTGCATTTTTCTGTATGACATATTTAGTGAAAATTTTGACTCAAGTCATTAATTTGAAAAAAATGTCAAGATTTTCCAAGATAGTGGCAAAAACCGGCCTCCATAGGTTTTTACCATAACTTGTATAATATCTGCATCTGAGTCTCTATAATGACCAAAGAGGACAAAGTGAGGAAGAATGTGTACCAAAGGAAAATTATACATGAGGTAAAACTATTGTCTAAACAATCTGTACAGAATTACTAGAGGATTTTTATTGGATTGAACATGGGCAAGCCCTTTTTCACTGCGGTCCAACTGAACTAGTAGAAATGTTCGGCTCTGTTGTGGAACAGGTTTTTGCTTATTTTCTACTTAACAGTCACTCAAATTTACTAATCTGTCAGTTAAAATGTCATGTTCTGGTAGCCACAAACATATTTTGCAATTGTATTATGGACTTTAGAATTTAAATTTTATATTATGAGAAGTTGGTCTTCTAACACTTTAACTCAAAATATTTGCGGAGTGTTTTCTCTTTTACTTTGCCTAATAAGAAACATATTCCAGATCTGATGTCTATCATTGGTATACAGTTAATGATAAGACAATTCCCTACTGACTTCGCTGCCCAATTAGTTATGCCGTTTACTCATATTTCCGACTTATAGACTGCTACTCTTCCGATCCACTTTGTCTTTCCAGATTTACAATAGCACCTCCTGTTTAAAATATCTCAGTTATGGTAATGGAGCATATCTTACAGAGTTTAGTATGAGATGGAATATTGTGATCATTACAGCCATTTCTAAAGTACTGTATCTTTGCAGTTTCATCACTAAAGCAGATCCTCTGATCTGGTCCTTCCATTAAGACAGTAGAAATTGGCACCAAAGCAATGGCTATACTTAAGTATCAGCAGAAATGTAGCGTTGTAGTTAGGACCCCCTATCAAGACCAAGTTGGGTCCAAGACAAAACCTTTATAACAAATCCTTTTAAAAGTTTAGGGGTCTAAGACCCTGGTCCCCCATACTACAACACAACAGAAATGCGAAAATCCACATTGAGCACAGTGTTGCAGAGCTTTAAAATGCATGATTGGAGCCAGAACCGGAACAGCTCTGCTTTTATGGCCAAAGTCCTTGTAACGATACAGTAGTCAAACAAGAGGAGAGTTTAGGACAAAAGGAAGAGGAAGAAGAGGAGTGTTGGATGAGATCCGATCCTCCCTCACAGCCTCTGGGTAAAGTTTTCAGGAAATACCCCTTTGACTGCATTTTCTTTGTTTTGTTGCCAGTCGTTCTGCTTCATTCCCATCAGCCACCCATCATCCTAAACACACAGATGAAGATGTCACCATTAATCCATGTTGAAGACAAACACTATGCAATAGGAGTGTGTCAATGTCTAATGTTTTAAATGCAAAACACAAATTTTGCTGTGTTTTCATGTAGTGTCCAGGCTACTGTAATTTCAGAAAGTGCTATAAATGGTATGAACAGACGCAAAGGCTGCAAATGGAACAAGTGGCACATTGAGTCACTGATGCAGAGATAAAAATTTAATATCCAGACAATTGCGCTTAGATGATTAAAATTGGGGGCCTTTATTGACAAACCACATTTCACACGACAGGATTTGTTTTCACGAGAAAAAGAACATCTCATAAATGTGTGTAACTTCCCTGAGTAACACTACTTCCAGACTGGTCTACTGTTATCTAGAAAGGATGAAAAAAAGATGTAACTCAGAAGAACTTGAATTGTTTCAACATAAATTTTTTAACTTAGTTGTATTACTGTTATTTTCTAAAATCACTAATTTGACATTTAGTGATTGATTGTTCTGACATGGTTTTCATTCTTCATTGACGTTTTAAACTGAAATGCACTAGTGTGGACGCAGCCTAGTGTGTGTATACTGTATGTGTGCACCTGTTCATCTGGGTTGTCAAACAGGATGACAAGCACCACATCACCAGCCTTCATGTCCAGTTCATCCGTGTCGTTCGCTGCGTAATCGTGCATCACCTCAACCTGTGACACATTAACACATTCATGAGCATATGTGTAACGAGTGTATATTTTGGTTTCTATTGCCGGCCTTATCCCCAACCTTGAACAAGAAGCCAGGGGGCAGGTCTGATGACTCTACTGGGGCTGCTTCTGTTGGTTCTGCCACTGCTACCTCTGCTACCACTGCTACCTCTGCAACCTCTGCTGTTGCTGCAGGCTCCTAGAAACAGAACCAATTTCTTACTTACTTTTCCCTTGTGTAGGTAGGTGAACTCTCTTTTGCTCTAAACTCCCAAAACACAGCTTTTCATTTGATTCATTCATTCATAGTATTCATTTCTAACTAATTGGTGCTTATCACAGCTGCTAATGAGGCAGAATAGACCCCACTTGTGCAGTGTAGTAATGTCACATGATGTAACATAGCCAGTGATTCAGCTACTGTCCTTTGCACAAACACAAGGGCACACAATGCTGACTCATTTAATTCATTAAAGCAAGAGCGGCCCTTTCCAAGCCTTTTCATGCAAATCACTGTATTTGCTCTGCTGCCAAGAAAGACAACATTTCATCACAGCATGTTAAATGTTGTTCACGTAGGGAAAAACATTGTTGTATTATTTAAGATCACTGTTAAGTCTGTTCTCACCTCCTCTGGTGCCGCTGCCTCAGGTGATGCTGCAGAGGCCGCTGCAGAGTCACTCTGAGAGAAAAGCATTAAAAATATTCTCAACTGCACAGGTCTCAAATAATGTGCTTTAGGATCAGACAGACAGCCAAGACAAGAACTCAAGCAGCACTTTGTGAGCAGTGGCATGATTAACATAAACACATAGAGAGCATAGTACAGTTCAGCTTTAACTTAGCTAACAGTAGTTAGTCAGTCTGTGAGTCCAGGTGTGATTCTTGCCTGGAGATGAGAGGGTTCATATCTCGGACAAGTCCCCATTTGATACAAGGCAAGACACAAAAGATAAATTTGTCAAATAATTCCCTCAAGTTATTTAAGAGTGTTAAGAAGATCTAGGCTTTAGAAGCCACTCCCCTCTTTTGCGTTAGTCACACCTGACGACCACAGTAAGAACTGAATACATCTGTGTACATACATATTCTCCACCTTTTATTTATAACATTCATTAACATAATATGGTCAACACCGGAGCCCCCACCCATTTATGTTCAAACCTTCATTCACAAGAGCCAATGCATCCACCACCACTCCGAATGCATCTCTCAGTTTATCTCCTGTTACCTGACCCTCCTCAATATCCACTGTTGGGGCTGCCTCCTTTTCTTCAGCAGCCTCTGCAGCAGCCTCTGCAGCAGTCTCAGGTGGGACCTCAGGGGCTTCTTCCTGAGCTGGGGAGACCACTTCAATGGCTGGCTGGGTCTCTTCATCTCCCCATTCCTCCTGGGCTTGGGGTTCAGGGTTGTAGAGGGCCCCCTGGTTGTCCTCCTCGTCCCATCTCTCCTGATCAGTGGCTACAGGGTCATAGCGCACCGGCAGGGACCCGTCGTCACCCCAGCCGTGCTGCGCAGCTGCAATGGGGTCATAGCGGATTGGCAGAGCGCCATCATCGCCCCATGCCTCTGCAGCTGCAGCCACAGGGTCGTAATGTTGTGCGGCGGGTTCTTCCTCAGCCTCAGCAGCGCCCTCCTCTTGCTGAGGGCAGGGTCACAGTCAGGAGTCAGGGATCAGAACAAAGTGGGTTTTGGGAGTTTATA
Source organism: Neodontobutis hainanensis (assembly GCA_024349245.1). Classification (NCBI taxonomy): domain Eukaryota; kingdom Metazoa; phylum Chordata; class Actinopteri; order Gobiiformes; family Odontobutidae; genus Neodontobutis; species Neodontobutis hainanensis. Next base: position 152,883 of record JALDNG010000227.1, on the reverse strand, counting down.
TTATATTTGGCTAAATAGACTTTTAACTTATATACATTAAATAAGGTCAATAACATTTTGGATTCTAATCTGTCTAAAGTCTACAGGCCCAATTCTTCAAATGTACATTTACAATGCTAAACTGCCTTTAGACTCACCAAATTAAGGAATACTGTACATTTATCCGTTTTGCTATTGCCAACAGGGGTTAAGCTACCTAGCTGTGTTGCCCTGTCACTAAAATACAGGGGGCAATTTACTTCTACTTTATTAGAGTGATTGTTTTTTACCATGTGCTACATTTTGAAAAACTACTCATATTATTATGCTCAGTGTTCCCAAAAAATCTACCCTATCTTTTATGATTAATAATTATCAGACATTATAAAATAAACATTTTCTGAATAAAAATAAAAAATTAAGATGGAATGAAAGGATTGATAGTTGCATCAGGATTACTAAATGCTAAATTTGGGAAACTGTGATTTTGCATGTTTTATATCTTTTAATGGACTGTGAAAACATTTGAGTTTTATTGTTATTAACAAAACATGCAAGAATCACTTGAATAAGATTATGGGGGATAATCATTCATTAGTCATAAAGGGAGTTGAAGGTTGTATGTATGAGTTAAAACAGGAGCAGAAAAGATGCCATGGAGGTCGATGGGAGGAGGTCCACAGTCATCATCATCATCATCAATGATGTAGAAGAATAAACTTTTACTAAGAAGTTCTGATCAACTCAAAGACAGATAAAGAGAAGGAGGTGGCAGGAGGAAGCAGGAAAGCAAAACTCATCAGACTTTTCCATCAGAAGATAGTAGTTGGTTCTTCTGTGAGTGCTTTTCAAACATTCAATTCCCACGGCTATGTTCAGATGGAGAAAGAGGAGGGGAGCCGTGTAAGAGGAGAGGTGTCTGTCCCTCAAGAGCTTTGCCTAGAGCTGTAGCATTATTCTTTACGGCGACACGTCTCTCTTACAGTCATCTGAATGGGTCACGAGGTTAGTTTATGCAAGGGTGACAGCATGGGTTGGTGAAGTTGGCCACATGGGATTATTAGTTCTGGTTATATGCAACAGTAAATTGACTTTGAGTGAAGAACTTCACCAGCACAGAAGAGAGCTCCCTGTGTGTCACATGTATGAAAGATTTTTGTTATTATGGAACATGTGAACATACAGGGTGACCAGAAAACAGAAACAAAGGTGGTCAATTCAGTATCGAACCATTATCCACTGTCTACTATCACAACTTTTTAAATTGTATCCTACAACACATTTAGCATAAGCAGTGCATTTAATCCCACCATAAACACATCCTTATTTTTATTGGTTTATATTCTGACAGCTTTTAATGTGTAACCGTAAATATCTTAGCCCAAAAATATATATTCTCACTCTTATGTTGACATGACATCAGTCGAATCATGTCTATCTCACTGAGACAGTGCCCTCAGCTGGACACAAACCTCCAATAGAACTTTCCTGTTTCCGGGACACGACATGAATGATCGATTTACGGCGCAAACAGATGCTGAAAGATGCTGATACACTGAACCCTAGCAGAGTCCTATTTGTACAAATACACTAAAATTACTGTTTCAGAAGACATCAGTTTCAGTTCTTTCTTCTATATTATGTGTCGTGTGGTTGAGCTCACAGAATCAGGGACAGGAACATTTTGCGGAGGAGACTGTGTCAATGAGCTAGGCATGATTCTACTGATCTCACCATCGAAATTATTTTGAGAACATATTTTTTGAGATAAAAGTTATGCGGTGCTGCTTCAAACTTTACTGACCCCTGCCTTTTTAGAGCCACATGGATGTGTATTATTTTAGTTTTTAGATTTTTTACAATATACTGTAAATTACTGGAGACTGAATTGACCAAAGCTTTTGTCCAAGTTCTAATTTGCAACATGTCCTTTTCCCAGGTGTTTAGTTGATAGCACAAAGACAAAACAGAACCAGGACAGACAAATGAAAATGCATTTTCAGAAGAAGCAATACAGAAACTGCTACAATAAGACTCTAATCCCAGCATGCCTTGCACATGCATGACGGAATGGAGTATCTATGCAGGTTCAAGTATAAAATGGTAAAATAAAAGGTAACTGAAATGCAGTTACTACCACTTTGATGATGATCATAATGACTAACACGCTGCTGTTGTGATGTTGGTGTAACTTAAGAATATTCCTCCGCTGCTTACCCATGAATCCCAGTTTGCAGTCTGTGGAAAGAACAAAAAGGGAAGAGTCAGAAAGCAGGCAAAATGTGAAATTGTCGCACCCAGGTTTGCAGCATGAGATATTTCCAGCCCATGCTCTAATCTAACAAGCCCATTGAATTAGCCCAACGAGACAAGAGAAAGTGGTCTGAAGAAGCAGGAAAAAAAGAACTGTAGATCTCAGTCAAGCTAAAATGCTGCTGCTGTGCAGTACGTTTTCCAGTTCTGGGAAAAATAAAAACGTCAAAAGCCCAAGCAGAGCAGGGCAAGTAGTTCATGCCAACAGAGATCTGTGGACAGTGCTGAAGCAGGAAGAAGTGGTCACTAGGAGCAGATCTGTTTTTCTACACATCATCATTATCATCATCATCATCATCATCATCATCATCATCATCATCATCATCATCATCATCATCATCATCATCATGCCATCATCCATCAGTCAGTCCAGAAACACCTCAAAACACACCAGGCTTTTACAAAACATTTAATTCTGTATTTATGCTAAACTGGAAAGGAGCTTTAAGGTCAAGTCTATGTACTAGTGTATGTAATCCAAACAATATTTAATATCTACCCAATCTTTCTTATATTACAATACTTTAAATGTATAATATTTATATTAGGCCGATTGTATATGGAGACATTTTTATGATGCTAAAAACACTGAGCAAATAAATTGAGATGAAATAAAAATTTATCTGTGGTCCGTATTTGTCTTGTTTGATCATTTCAATATATTTATTTCTGTCTCTTCTGCAGTAAAGCATTGTTGGAGTATTTTAATAAATGTGACCTTAAGACCTTGTCTAACGGTGTGTTTTGTGATGCTCTTCTCACTCATGCCCTGAACAAACCACCTGTGACACTGCAGAGGGTTGGGTCGCTGCACTGAACGAGTCCAGGTCCATGTCCAACAGGCTGCTGGCTGCAGGAGCCTCAAACTGACAACAACAGGAACAGCACAGCTCAACACGGTCCCACACAGGGGAGGGGAGAGACAAAGGAGAGAGGGGTGACACAGGACAGGACAGGACACACAGGGGTGAGACACAGGACACATATGGGTGAGACACAGGACACACATGGGGAGACACAGGACACACATGGGGAGCCACAGGATACACAGGGGTGAGACACAGGATACACATGGGGGAGACACAGGACACACATGGGGAGACACAGGACACACACGAGGAGACACAGGACACACATGGGAGAGACACAGGACACACATGGGGTGAGACACAGGACACACAGGGGGGAGACACAGGATACACATGGGAGAGACACAGGACACACATGGGAGAGACACAGGACACACATGGGGGAGACACAGGACACACATGGGGAGACACAGGACACACACGGGAAGACACAGGACACACATGGGAGAGACACAGGACACACATGGGAGAGACACAGGACACACATGGGGTGAGACACAGGACACACAGGGGGGAGACACAGGATACACATGGGAGAGACACAGGACACACATGGGAGAGACACAGGACACACATGGGGGAGACACAGGATACACATGGGAGAGACACAGGACACACATGGGAGAGACACAGGACACACAGGGGGGAGACACAGGATACACATGGGAGAGACACAGGACACACATGGGAGAGACACAGGACACACAGGGGGGAGACACAGGACACACATGGGAGAGACACAGGACACACATGGGTGAGACACAGGACACACATGGGAGAGACACAGGACACACAGGGGGGAGACACAGGATACACATGGGAGAGACACAGGACACACATGGGAGAGACACAGGACACACAGGGGGGAGACACAGGACACACATGGGAGAGACACAGGACACACATGGGTGAGACACAGGACACACATGGGAGAGACACAGGACACACAGGGGGGAGACACAGGACACACATGGGAGAGACACAGGACACACATGGGAGAGACACAGGACACACATGGGTGAGACACAGGACACACATGGGGTGAGACACAGGACACACATGGGGGAGACACAGGACACACATGGGAGAGACACAGGACACACATGGGGGAGACACAGGACACACATGGGGGAGACACAGGACACACATGGGAGAGACACAGGACACACATGGGGGAGACACAGGACACACATGGGGGAGACACAGGACACACATGGGGTGAGACACAGAATGGGGTGGAGGCACAATGTTCTCACTACTTTACATTTCAAATACTTTTTAACGATATTTACACATCTATGCAAAAAATTTATTTTTTTTTTATCTGGTTTACTGAGATTTAGTGACCTACATGCATTTGTAAGAACTGATCCAAAATTATGACAAATCATATTAACCATAAGTGGACTGGTTTAGTTTCCCCATTTGTGATTTACCTTTAATGTGGACATGTAGTAGTCACTGTAGTAGTTAAATTGTCATTGTAACCATTGTTTTAATAAATGTTCTTTTCAGAAACAACTGTTTATTATTGGTGTAATTTGCCGCTGTGTAGAAGGCTACCTAGTGTTACAGTCGTGCCCGCTACTAATCCTCTATTACTGCTCAATAAGAATTTAGTTAAATGGCAAAATGTGATTTTCTACACACATTTAGGTGGTTTGAACAGAAAATCCCTGACTAGCCTAGCTTTACTATCATCCTTCCTTTCAATGAAAACCCAGACATAGGTTCAGGAGTGACATACACAGCAGAAAAAGGCTCTGTAGTGAAAGGCTGTCCACGTGAGCAGTGACTGACCTCTGTGGGAGATGTGACGCTGATGTCCGGTGTGTTTGCCGCGTCAAACAGGTTGATGATATTCTCAGTCTTCATGTCTTTAGACGGGGTCACCTTCGGAGGAGGAGGCACTGCTGGTCTTAGCTGTGGGCACAAAATGAAAATTAAATGTAGTCTCGATTCCAACTGAAATGAACAGAAAACAAAAAGCAACAGAAAACAAATTTTAAACCCAAAATAAACCTGAAGTTTGACTATACGGTTTGTCCAGGGCCTCATCAATTGTGTCAGTGGGCCCGACTGTAACACTAGGTAGCCTTCTACACAGCTGTAGAGCCAAAAATTGTCCCATTGTTTTTATAACTGAATACAAATACTTGCACTATGGTGACCCTACATCTCTGTAAATGTGTTGTCAAGCTCCAATATCTATCTAACACTAGGGTCCCTACTTTTTTTAAGTAATCTTTTTCCAGCAGATCACCAGGGCTGTGTCGACAATTATTCCCTAACCCCTTACTACAAAGGGCTGCACATTAATGTCCACTTAAAATAATCACTGAGCGATTTCTTAAACTGTATGACACGTGATTCTAACATCTGCTGATTTCGGCAAATAATATGTATTTTGACAAGTCTTCAGTGATATACACAGATTAATACAGTTAATAAAAATATGACGGGATTATTGAAACACTCTATTGCCCTCGGAAGAAGGCTGTAATTTTATTGTCCACATAGTGTTAATTTAGGACACACAAGTTTATAATCTAAAAAAAAAAAATTGTGGAAGATTTTTTTTGTAAAGCTTAATTGCAAATATGTACGCATGGGTACCTTGGATGGAGACTTGGGGATGGGGGGTGGTCCCTCTGGCCTGAGAGTGTGGTTTGATGCTTCTTTGCCACTGAGGGGAAAAAAGGACAGATAATCCACAGAGATTATAGGTATTTTATCAAGCACTGAAAATTAAAGTGGATAATACAAGTTAAAAGTGAGGTTAGGTGCTAACAGCTACATGTGAGACCACAAGGGGGTTAAGAGCATGCTGCGTTAATGTCCAAGCATCAGTTAGCTATTATTGCTAGAGCTGTCATGCAAGAGTTGAAACCCATCACTCCAGTTTGGTGTTGCATGCAAAGCAGGCCTTCTGTGGCTCCTGGAAACTCTCAGAATGAGCAGTGTTTGGAAAAGCATTCACAGTTAGAGAGAAGACAGTCTAAAACTAACAAATAGCCTCAGAACTGCAAATATTCAGGAGGGTTCAACTAATCATGCAATGCACTGCCCCAGTTAATACAGAGCCTTTTTGCATAAAACACTCATAAATTAGATAAGAAAATTTGAGGAAAAAATTGCATGATTTTTTATATTAATATATATTTGCACTATAAACATTATGATTTGTTGTTCAGAGATTACCACAAACTGGAGAATTCTGAGAATCTGTAGCAAGTAATGCTGACAGACTTGTGTGCTTATATTTGCTTCTCATGCAATGTTTGCACTGATTTCAATTTAAAGTGATGTCCATCCATCTTAGCATCACAACATTACAAATGTTAAGATCTGAGAATACATCCAGCGTTTAAAACGTACAGCATAACTGTACGTAAACTATACATCTGGGCCAAAGCAGAAACCAGATATATAGTCTATGTTTTATAGACTCTGTAAAGTCTGTTAGATTTTGTAAACAAGAGCTGCATGCCCATCTAGATGCTGCAAGTTAAACTGGCTGAAGTTCAGTTCACGAGTTCACACAGAGACATTTAAGGTCTTTCTTTGTGTACAAGGGCTTCTTAAACAAGTGAGAGGTGGAGTGTGTTTGTGGAGAACCTTGTTGATGGAGAAATTAAAATCGTATTTCATAAAAACAACGGCGATTTAGCACTATGACAGAAATGTGAGACAGAATTATGGACAAGTACAAAAACCTGGGCAAAGCAGAATCTCCAGACTGTGACAGAGTTAAATAGAGTCTAACGTCACAGCAGAGTCTGGGACTGTCACTAATGTCTGAGAGTGAGGCTGCAGTGAGGCTCGTTCTATTGTGACAGAGGAAGGCTGTACAGATAGGTCCAGAAAGGTCTGTCTGAATATGACTATGGTTTCAGAAAAGACGTTTGCAGTTCCCTTCGTGTTGCTCTCTCTGACACCGCTGCCTGCTCCGTTACGCTAAAAATAAAGAACAAACTCATTGCAAAACCCGCGCTGAAACTGGTTCAAACCATATCAACAATGTCCAGCACAGGACAGAGTTTGGTTTCTTCTCAACCATATACACAACAAACAGTCAATTTGCCATTTAAAAACATTTTATTTACTGCTTATAGTTTGCGCCCCAATTTAAAATGAATGGAAATGTCTGGCACTTCTGTGTGTGGGCCTAACATGCAACCTCTGTGGTAGACTCTGCCTTTCTCACATTGGCCTCCTCGGCCACAGACGACTCTGCACAAGGACAACATCTGGCACATCATCCAAAGTCAACACCGCCTCATGGAGTCCTACCAATACTATTAGAGTGTGGCTAATGTGGCTAGTTAGTGTTCTTTTACACTGATTTCTAACAGTTTCCTCTTTAGAAAAAAAATGCTGGAGTAAAGTAGATGCTAAATTAAAAAGCAACAAAAGTAAACTAAATTAAAGCCGCAAGCGGCGATAAAGGCCCTCGCCACCCTTGCGACCGCGAGGACACATGTATTCGGAGGAATGCATTTCGTGCTTTAAAGCGTAAACTTCACAGTAATGTCAAATAACCGGGCCTGTGCCTCTGCTTGAATCTTTTTCTGGCTGGAGCCTGCTTCATCATCTCGGGCCTGTGCTACTGCTGGGGCCTGCTACACCACCTTGTATTTAGAGTTAAAGGTCTCCACATTCCCTGGTTTTCCTGGGATCTGTCTGAACTTATAAAAATAATAGATTATGTTTGGGCTAAGGAGAAAAACAAAATACTGACTGGAGATTTGCTCAGAAATCGCTGCACCCGCCTGTTAAAAAGTAAAAATGTAAATATTACTTGTCTAAAAAAACAAGTTTAGGAGTTCCAAAAGATTCTGAAGAGCTTTCCAAGGCTCTAGTCTTGGCTCTGGAGGAGCGTCCTTTAAAGGAAGGATCCTGGCATTTTGTAAATGGCATTTATTTCCCAAAGTAATGGCTGCCTCTTCACAGGCTCATTACGACCACAGCCGTAAATGTATCAAAAAACAAAATGACAACTTTGGTTGGCACTTGTGTCTAGATAATACTCAACAAATTTGGGGCCTTTTAGAAAAAAACACATTGGGTTTAATCTTTTGACCCGAGGGGTGCAATTTAGGTGGTCCCGTGTTCCACCCCACCTGGCGGACTTCCTGTTGAGTTTAGGCTGTGGCTGTCATAGACTTTTCTGTTTGGCCTGAGGTGTCCTATGGATGTACCAAGTTTCATTTTTCTACGTTGGAAAAAATTACTTTCACTTTCCATAGGCCGAATGTATTTTCATTTCCCAGGGGTCGCCACAGAGTCATTTCTTTTTATTATTTTTTCAAATATTTAAGATACATCAATATTTTGCCAGGCTTAAGTTTAGTGGCCAATAAAATTAACTTTTTGCGCACATTTACTGGGTAAAAATTAAGGACAATTTTGCAGAAAAATTTGCAGAAAAATAAAAATTAAATAAAAATATAAATTGAGCAAAAACAACAAGAAAAGGCATTGTCTATTTTGCACACAAGTGTTTAGCTCATTTTGCCTAAGTTTGGTGTTTCTTGAATGAAGCGGCTATTTTCTGTCAATTTTTAAAAATGAGGTGTATTCTAACCCGGTTCACATTTTCAATTCAAAATGGCCGCCTTCGTGTGTGATAGGTGTGGTCCCCATTGGCTTTTATGTTCATAAGCCCATGCTGGATGTGTGTACCAAGTTTCATTTGCCTAGGACAAACTAAAATTTTCCCTTCCTATTGACTTTTTCCACATATTTGCGCCGTTGCTATGGCAACACATTTATAAATAGGGGGTGGTTGTCATTAGCTTTTATGTTCGTCATGACATAAGTGATGTGTGTGCCAAATTTTATGTCTCTATGACATACTAAATTCTTGGGTCCCATTATAAGTTTGTAGGTGGCGCTAGAGGGCCATTTCTAAAGCAAACCCTTTTATTTACATATCTTTGTGTTCAGGTCATGAATGTGCACAAACGCCTTTTGGGTCCAACTTGATCCGAGAAGGCATTTGAGAGTTAAGGTATATTTTATTTTCACAAAAACGGCTGCCTCGTTACAGGTTTGCCACACCCACACCCGATAAGATATCAAAAACAAAATGACAAGTTTGGTTGGCACATGTGTCTAGATGATACTCACCAAAATTGGGGCCATTTAGATGAAAACACATTGGGTTTAATCTTTTGACCCGAGGGGTGCAATTTAGGTGGTCCCGTGTTCCACCCCACCTGGCGGACTTCCTGTTGAGTTTAGGCTGTGGCTGTCATAGACTTTTCTGTTTGGCCTGAGGTGTCCTATGGATGTACCAAGTTTCATTTTTCTACGTTGGAAAAAATTACTTTCACTTTCCATAGGCCGAATGTATTTTCATTTCCCAGGGGTCGCCACAGAGTCATTTCTTTTTATTATTTTTTCAAATATTTAAGATACATCAATATTTTGCCAGGCTTAAGTTTAGTGGCCAATAAAATTAACTTTTTGCACATTTACTGGGTAAAAATTAAGGACAATTTTGCAGAAAAATTTGCAGAAAAATAAAAATTAAATAAAAATATAAATTGAGCAAAAACAACAAGAAAAGGCATTGTCTATTTTGCACACAAGTGTTTAGCTCATTTTGCCTAAGTTTGGTGTTTCTTGAATGAAGCGGCTATTTTCTGTCAATTTTTAAAAATGAGGTGTATTCTAACCCGGTTCACATTTTCAATTCAAAATGGCCGCCTTCTCGTGTGTGATAGGGTGTGGTCCCCATTGGCTTTTATGTTCATAAGCCCATGCTGGATGTGTGTACCAAGTTTCATTTGCCTAGGACAAACTAAAATTTTCCCTTCCCATTGACTTTTTCCACATATTTGCGCGTTGCTATGGCAACACATTTATAAATAGGGGTGGTTGTCATTAGCTTTTATGTTCGTCATGACATAAGTGATGTGTGTGCCAAATTTTATGTCTCTATGACATACTAAATTCTTGGGTCCCATTATAAGTTTGTAGGTGGCGCTAGAGGGCCATTTCTAAAGCTAACCCTTTTATTTACATATCTTTGTGTTCAGGTCATGAATGTGCACAAACGCCTTTTGAGTCCAACTTGATCCGAGAAGGCGTTTGAGAGTTAACGGATAATTTATTACCACAAAAATGGCGCCTCGTTACAGGCTTGCCACACCCACACCCGATAAGATATCAAAAACAAAATGACAGCTTTTGTTGGCACATGTGTCTAGATGATACTCACCAAAATTGGGGCCATTTAGACAAAAAAACAATGAGTTGAATCTTTTGGCGTAAGGGGTGCGATTTAGGTGGCCGCGACTTTCACCCCACATGGCGGACTTCCTGTTGAGTTTAGACTGTGGCTGTCATAGACTTTTCTGTTTGCCCTGAGGTGTTCTATGGATCTACCAAGTTTTGTATTTCTACATTGGAAAAAATGTACTTTCACTTTCCATAGGCCCAATGTATTTTGACTTTTCTAGGGGTCGCCACTGAGTCATTTTTCATATTTTTTTTTCGGCGACTTTAAATACATAAATTTTTCGCCGATCTTGAACTTTGGGCCAAATAAAAATGACTTTTCGCGCATGTTCACTGGGTCAAATTGAGGATCATTTTGCAGAAAAATAAAAATAAAAAAAATTAAAGCCGCAAGCGGCGATAAAGGCCCTCGCCACCCTTGCGACCGCGAGGACACATGTATTCGGAGGAATGCATTTCGTGCTTTAAAGCGTAAACTTCACAGTAATGTCAAATAACCGGGCCTGTGCCTCTGCTTGAATCTTTTTCTGGCTGGAGCCTGCTTCATCATCTCGGGCCTGTGCTACTGCTGGGGCCTGCTACACCACCTTGTATTTAGAGTTAAAGGTCTCCACATTCCCTGGTTTTCCTGGGATCTGTCTGAACTTATAAAAATAATAGATTATGTTTGGGCTAAGGCGAGAAAAACAAAATACTGACTGGAGATTTGCTCAGAAATCGCTGCACCCGCCTGTTAAAAAGTAAAAATGTAAATATTACTTGTCTAAAAAAACAAGTTTAGGAGTTCCAAAAGATTCTGAAGAGCTTTCCAAGGCTCTAGTCTTGGCTCTGGAGGAGCGTCCTTTAAAGGAAGGATCCTGGCATTTTGTAAATGGCATTTATTTCCCAAAGTAATGGCTGCCTCTTCACAGGCTCATTACGACCACAGCCGTAAATGTATCAAAAAACAAAATGACAACTTTGGTTGGCACTTGTGTCTAGATAATACTCAACAAATTTGGGGCCTTTTAGAAAAAAACACATTGGGTTTAATCTTTTGACCCGAGGGGTGCAATTTAGGTGGTCCGTGTTCCACCCCACCTGGCGGACTTCCTGTTGAGTTTAGGCTGTGGCTGTCATAGACTTTTCTGTTTGGCCTGAGGTGTCCTATGGATGTACCAAGTTTCATTTTTCTACGTTGGAAAAAATTACTTTCACTTTCCATAGGCCGAATGTATTTTCATTTCCCAGGGTCGCCACAGAGTCATTTCTTTTATTATTTTTTCAAATATTTAAGATACATCAATATTTTGCCAGGCTTAAGTTTAGTGGCCAATAAAATTAACTTTTGCGCACATTTACTGGGTAAAAATTAAGGACAATTTTGCAGAAAAATTTGCAGAAAAATAAAAATTAAATAAAAATATAAATTGAGCAAAAACAACAAGAAAAGGCATTGTCTATTTTGCACACAAGTGTTTAGCTCATTTTGCCTAAGTTTGGTGTTTCTTGAATGAAGCGGCTATTTTCTGTCAATTTTTAAAAATGAGGTGTATTCTAACCCGGTTCACATTTTCAATTCAAAATGGCCGCCTTCGCGTGTGTGATAGGGTGTGGTCCCCATTGGCTTTTATGTTCATAAGCCCATGCTGGATGTGTGTACCAAGTTTCATTTGCCTAGGACAAACTAAAATTTTCCCTTCCCATTGACTTTTTCCACATATTTGCGCCGTTGCTATGGCAACACATTTATAAATAGGGGGTGGTTGTCATTAGCTTTTATGTTCGTCATGACATAAGTGATGTGTGTGCCAAATTTTATGTCTCTATGACATACTAAATTCTTGGGTCCCATTATAAGTTTGTAGGTGGCGCTAGAGGGCCATTTCTAAAGCAAACCCTTTTATTTACATATCTTTGTGTTCAGGTCATGAATGTGCACAAACGCCTTTTGGGTCCAACTTGATCCGAGAAGGCATTTGAGAGTTAAGGTATATTTTATTTTCACAAAAACGGCTGCCTCGTTACAGGTTTGCCACACCCACACCCGATAAGATATCAAAAACAAAATGACAAGTTTGGTTGGCACATGTGTCTAGATGATACTCACCAAAATTGGGGCCATTTAGATGAAAACACATTGGGTTTAATCTTTTGACCCGAGGTGCAATTTAGGTGGTCCCGTGTTCCACCCCACCTGGCGGACTTCCTGTTGAGTTTAGGCTGTGGCTGTCATAGACTTTTCTGTTTGGCCTGAGGTGTCCTATGGATGTACCAAGTTTCATTTTTCTACGTTGGAAAAAATTACTTTCACTTTCCATAGGCCGAATGTATTTTCATTTCCCAGGGTCGCCACAGAGTCATTTCTTTTATTATTTTTTCAAATATTTAAGATACATCAATATTTTGCCAGGCTTAAGTTTAGTGGCCAATAAAATTAACTTTTGCGCACATTTACTGGGTAAAAATTAAGGACAATTTTGCAGAAAAATTTGCAGAAAAATAAAAATTAAATAAAAATATAAATTGAGCAAAAACAACAAGAAAAGGCATTGTCTATTTTGTACACAAGTGTTTAGCTCATTTTGCCTAAGTTTGGTGTTTCTTGAATGAAGCGGCTATTTTCTGTCAATTTTTAAAAATGAGGTGTATTCTAACCCGGTTCACATTTTCAATTCAAAATGGCGCCTTCGTGTGTGATAGGGTGTGGTCCCCATTGGCTTTTATGTTCATAAGCCCATGCTGGATGTGTGTACCAAGTTTCATTTGCCTAGGACAAACTAAAATTTTCCCTTCCCATTGACTTTTTCCACATATTTGCGCCGTTGCTATGGCAACACATTTATAAATAGGGGGTGGTTGTCATTAGCTTTTATGTTCGTCATGACATAAGTGATGTGTGTGCCAAATTTTATGTCTCTATGACATACTAAATTCTTGGGTCCCATTATAAGTTTGTAGGTGGCGCTAGAGGGCCATTTCTAAAGCTAACCCTTTTATTTACATATCTTTGTATTCAGGTCATGAATGTGCACAAACGCCTTTTGAGTCCAACTTGATCCGAGAAGGCGTTTGAGAGTTAACGGATAATTTATTACCACAAAAATGGCCGCCTCGTTACAGGCTTGCCACACCCACACCCGATAAGATATCAAAAACAAAATGACAGCTTTTGTTGGCACATGTGTCTAGATGATACTCACCAAAATTGGGGCCATTTAGACAAAAAAACAATGAGTTGAATCTTTTGGCGTAAGGGGTGCGATTTAGGTGGCCGCGACTTTCACCCCACATGGCGGACTTCCTGTTGAGTTTAGACTGTGGCTGTCATAGACTTTTCTGTTTGCCCTGAGGTGTTCTATGGATCTACCAAGTTTTGTATTTCTACATTGGAAAAAATGTACTTTCACTTTCCATAGGCCCAATGTATTTTGACTTTTCTAGGGGTCGCCACTGAGTCATTTTTCATATTTTTTTTTCGGCGACTTTAAATACATAAATTTTTCGCCGATCTTGAACTTTGGGCCAAATAAAAATGACTTTTCGCGCATGTTCACTGGGTCAAATTGAGGATCATTTTGCAGAAAAATAAAAATAAAAAAAAAAAAAAAAATAATTCGAGCAAAAACAATAGGCCCTCCCGGCTATCACCGGCTCGGGCCTAAAAAAAAAAAAAAAAATAATCCGAGCAAAAACAATAGGCCCTCCCGGCTATCACCGGCTCGGGCCTAATAAACAAAATGCATTCTGTGATTTGCTTAACCCTTGCAGATCTGCAGCTCTGAGATGAAAACGCGCAGAAGAACTGTGCAACAATAACACATCATGTCCCACAATCCCCCCCAAAAAGCCTGCAGACAGACTGACAGTACAGTGAGACAGCAGGAAAGACAGAAGTGTTGTCACCATGGTTACCACAGTTGCCGTTGGTTACCTCCTGTTTGTCCCTGACGACGAGGGTCCGTGGTTACCTGTCTTGCTGTGAAGGTTCAGGGGTAGCTCCAGGTTAATGCACGATATCAACTGTGTTTATGTTAGTTAGTTATCAGTTATACGCCATTCACTCACACCCTCCTGATTTTATGAACAATTTATAGATTTAAAGCAACTATTGTTTTACTTTATACACAGGCTCAATATCATCCTTAAGAACAAATGGTGTTATATAAATGGTCCTCTCACTAACACAAGGCACATAGCCTACACTGTGTGGCTCTGAGTGGAGCCAAGTGTTTCACATTTCACCATAGTTTGTGATTAAGCTCACAGTTTGATTTAAATTTTGTTTTTATATATGATTATTGAGTGTGTTTTTTTCCCCTATAGAATGTTGTGGTAAATACATATGCATTTATGAAAATATACAAATATACATTTATTATATTTATTTATATACATTTATCAAATGTACATGCATATTTTAAATTATATGTTTTCCTTTTAACATTTCAACAACACATCGTTTTTACAAGTTTGCACTCTCTAAAAGACTATTTGCAATTATCAAAATCACTGCAGGGTTATGTTCTTTAATAGATGAGGCTGTAAACTGTATGTTACAGTAAAATAGTTAAATAGAGTAGCTTTAAGTCCAAGTGTCTCCTATATCCTTTTATATTTATATTATATTTTATGTTAAAAGACTCTGCGTAGGGCTGTATATTGTTGCTGTAATATAATAACGTATCTATGGATTAAATACAGCCAGAATATGAAACAGAAAAACATCAAATCAAATAAAAAACATGTATGCATTATTGCATGGTCATATTGGACTCCCAAATAAAGGCTTGACGCCTTGGTCACTTTTTTCAAAGAGAACTTTGATTTGATTGTTTTCCTTGGAGCCCAGGACATTCTCGTCTTCTTTTTTATTAACCTAACCTACATCTAAAGCAGGTTATTCATTTGGGCTTAGCCCCTTGCTGAGGCATGTAGTCATTTATTAATATTTTCTTTCACATTAACAGACATTGAAGGTATTGTTTAGTATTTTGTAAATCTGGTTCTAAATGTTGTTAGATAATTTTGCATTATTTTAAGCTAAAAAGCTAAAAAAAAAGATATAAAATAAAACAGAGAATTGTTATTATTTGTAAATTAGCCCAACCTGGCCAGCATCTTATATTAGACAAAGACTTTATTACTCACACAATAAACGAGTAGTTAAGCATTAAAAGATGTTAAATTTACAATAATAATTTATAAAATATCATTTACATGAAAAATTAACTGAGCTAAATTACAGTACATCAAATTTTCAAAAGTCATAAATAAATTATAAAAAGAGGAATGACTATGTTTCAAAAAGGCTCTCTGCTTTGTGCTGGTTCTCAGTCGACGTTAGGAAGAAGTGCTGGGTTGTTTCCTGATTAAAAATTGAATTGTGACAAGGAATCTTTTGTTTCCTGATTATACATGGGTTTATTTTAGTACATTCAGTCTTTTAGAACAATAGTAATGTTTATAATGTAATAGTGATTATTAATGTTAGAATAATGCTTTGTAAATTATGAATTAAGGCTTAATTAAGTTGTTACAAATACTCAACTAATACTTACTTCATAGTGTGAGTTAAGTGTTAACCCAAAATTCCTGAGTTTGCACAATCTAATTCATTTAAATACATATATATTGTTAATATTATAGTTGTCATTCACCTGCTTGTGTCTGTTGTCTCCAGTTTCACCAAAACATCATACAAGTCCTGGTCCAACTGCAGAAGAGGAAGAGAAGCTGTTTGAAAGGTCATGTAAATGAACAGCAGGTATAATAATAATAATAACCATTATATAGCACTTTTTCACCTACTGTAGTAGGCACTCAAAGCACTTTACATACATTAAACTATTACCAGTGTTACAGAACTTCACTGGAGGAAATGTAGGTTAAGTGTCTTGCCCAAGGACACAACGACAGTATGTGGGGGAGAGCGGGATGTTATGATGTTTTGGGATGTTTGGCGGGATTCGATCCGCCCACCTGCCGGTCGAAGGGCAGCCACTCTACCCACTGAGCTATACTGCCACCCTACTCCTGCAGCAGCTCACTGAGTTTCTATAGATCATACCACACCTTCCTGTTTCGTCTGCCCTTTTTCTAAAGTCAGTGCTATTAGAGCTGTAAAAGAAAGTCTCACCCGGCTGATCTCCTTGTGGAACTTCTCCTCGAACCCAGCCAAACTCTGGAAGGTGCTGACATAAAACCCCACACGACTACAGAGAGAGATATCACAGAAAATGGTCAAGTAGCTCTATTAAAAGTAAAATATTACACTATAAGTAAGACACAGACCTGTTCCAAAGTGAAGGTAGCTCCTCTTGTAAGTCGATATTTATCTCTTCAAACACCTTCTGGGCTCTCTCCAGCTCCTCCTCAGCCTGAAACACCAAATTCATGAAGAGTCAGGTCAAAAACATTATAACAGCTTATAGTGGCTCTCCTACATTGGACTTATGTGCTATCTTACTCTACAAAATAATTTCTAGATTTTTGTCATTTTTTCAGACATTTTATTATATATATATTTTTATTTAATATATAAAAAAGGGAATTTAGTGTTCGGGTTTTTTTACATTTATTTTGCTGCTAAAGGCCAATACAAAGCAGTAACAGCATAGCAACAGCAACAATGTGAATTACCCAAACAGTGAAAACAAAGCAGCTTGGGTAACTTTTTAATTTTAGTCCTCACTGTCTGCATGGCCCAGGTCTGATATAATTTTGAATTATTGCCTTAGTCCAATTATAGAGTTAAACTGCTGCGATTACTCCAAGGTACAGTTATCTCTAAATTGTTCTAACACACCTGGATAATGTGGTTCATTGTCGGATTAATGCTGCATGTATTACTCTGATTAAGGTCAACACAGCGCACTGAGCATGCTCCAGAGACACAGAGAAACACTTAGAAAGAGAACATAAAAACCTGTGTCTAGCGCAATACACACTCATTTTAGACAAAGGCTCATTCTTAGGTTTACGCTGCCACTGGCTCCTGTTTGTTGGTTATTGTGCTCTGTCATGTCGTAAACAGTTCAGAAGAGCAAGATAGTCAGCCGTGCCTTTTGATGTGTTCATGTGCTTTCGGACCACACAGTATTCAAGTTAGAACAGTGCTGTTCTTACTTTGTTGTGTTAATTTGTTTTTAACTTGTTAAGTCGGAGTGTTACCGTTATTATTTATTAATTACTCAATGTAACTGAGCTAATCAATCGGGTATATTAGTATTTAACACGAGTCAGGTTTAAAGTTAGAAGTGCTGTCAAATACAAAGGACACATAAATGCAGCATGAGTCCGTGCGGACACTGTACTTTGGTTCTCTCTTGTTAATGTACAAGGTGTGAATTTCAGCTGAGAGGTTTTTAGCATAGATGCCTAATAAATAGTTCACGGTTTTGCTTGCAACACCAATATGGGACACTTTTGTAATAAAATAATGCACATATTTGTGATTAAATAACTGCAGTAATCCCATACAAACAACTATTTACACTAACATAACGGTTAGAATAACTCACCATAGTTATGGGAGATATATCCCAAATAAATGCTATTTGAGCACATTACATTATAACAATGTTACTTTATTTTTAGAATAAATTCCCAGCCCAACAACTGGCAACACTTCAGATACCAGCTCAACTCACACTAGAGTTGAAGTTTAGTTGAAGTGCTCAGACAGACAGAGCGTGAACATAGCCTGTGTCGTGCTGCCATTATTGCTTTGAAGCAGTCCTACACAGAGAACAATACATTAATGAGTGTACCTGGCTCCTGGACAAGCTGCTCTGCGCCACGTTGTGAGCAGACAGGATTCCCTGGGCCCAGCCGGGAGTAGCTCTCTCCAGTAAAGTGGACGGCTGCAGAACATAATCAGTTTACAGTTATATGTGTGTTCTGTCATTCAAACAGAAAAGCTCAACAGAGAGATTCAGGCACTCTTTTAACTAAAGTCCATCTGTCTCATAACTTTTCAATCCATTTTCTACCACTTAGTCCTGTTAGGTGTCACTGGAGCATATCCCAGCAGGGCCTTAGGGGTGTACCCTCCCTTAGGTGGACAATGGCCAGTTAGTCGCAGGGCTAACATTTAGAGACAGACAATGACAGACAACCATTCACTCTCACAATCATTCACTAGGGACACTTTAGATTTGCCAATTAACCTGTACATACATGTGTTTGGACAGAGAACCCACAGTAACACGTGGAGGACATGCAGACTCCTCACAGAAAGACCGGACTGGGCCGAGGATGTTCGAGTCGGCCGGGGTTTGAACTCTCAACCTTCTTGCTGTGAGGCAGGAGGGCTAGCCACTCTTAACACACCTTAAATATGACGTGACTATATTTTTTGCACTCCATTCGGTTATTTCTGTGATAAATGTTGCCTATGCACATGTTTTTGAGATATGTGTTTATATTAGTGGAGCTTGCTTAGTTGCATAACTGTATTAGTTTAATCTATATTAAGCATTTAATGGAAGCTTAACTTGTAAATTTATGGGAATTGTGATTGATAGCAATGATCTGAATTAGACAGGAAAAGCTGAGACATTCTGTACATACCTTTATGAAACTGCTGTTTGTGCCATTGCTCATGCTCAGTGATGCTCATTCTACACTAGCTTCAGCTCAATCAAGGCTTTAACCTTCTCTTTCATTTCCAAACCATAGTGGCATAAGATGCAAATTATGTTATTACCTTATCACTGCATCTACATCCACAACTATCAACAACAACGTACAGTGACAATACAAACTATATTCAAGGGTCACAGCGTTTGACAAAAAAATGACAAAACAAAATGTAATTTTTTGGCCGATGATGACTTCTGTGTCCAGCATGTAGGTCTATGAGAGTATTGTAAATTTGGTAATGCAGAGTTCAAGTACTCTCTTACCTTGGTTAGTTTAATGCCCCCGTCCTTTTTCTTGGTCTTATGTGTGGTAGCGTAGTTATGCCTGGCGCTGTCATAGTCCACCAGCTTCCTGTCTCTTTTAGCAATACGAGCCTAGAAAGAGAAAAAAAATCTACGTAAATGCCAATGTGTTGCCATGTTTGAAACCCAAAAATATCCCAGTATGATTACCACATAATGATTTACTGTTAGTGCCCTCACCTTGATGTCGGGGAACTGTCCCAGATAGGTGTCCATGGAGATGAGCGCGTGATCCACCAACTTCTGGTGATAGTCCTCCCACAACACATCACAGTCCTACAATAACAATACACTTTACACCAGTTTATTTCAGGTTGGGGAATGACACTTTAGAATCAAATCTGTAATGAATAATTGAATAATTGATTTTCCAGCTGTTTCATTCTGGATATCAACATTATTGTATTGTACATACATATAGTCAATGAGCCTGTTTAAAATAACATATCAACTGAGGTCCTGTTTATACTACAGCAGCAAACTATTGTGTAACACACAAAGTGCTGGGATTTCATTTATAACAACTAACTACTAAGTGCCTACAGTCTGGTCATCTGTGGAGTATTTTTATTAAAAGAATTAGAAACAAAAATGGGGACATACACTAGTTTTGATTCCTTTAAATAATAAGTTAGATAGAGAATGTAAAGCACACACCTCACACCTGAAAGGGTTATATGGTGTACTGGATATAACGATCACCTGAGCTTTAAGCTGCTTATGTTGTGTATGTTTATTGTGCCGGACATAATAGAAAACATATAAAACTGTACACTCAAACGTAAATTTTTACTTCTTATTATTAACAAGTCAT
The DNA here is from genome assembly GCA_024349245.1 of Neodontobutis hainanensis. Lineage (NCBI taxonomy): Eukaryota > Metazoa > Chordata > Actinopteri > Gobiiformes > Odontobutidae > Neodontobutis > Neodontobutis hainanensis. The sequence continues at coordinate 132,733 of JALDNG010000227.1, read as the reverse complement.
TATTTTGGCAATTGTTCTGTAACTTCAGTCTTCTTACAGCACAAGACAAGCGCCAAAAACAAGCAGCAAATGATGAAAAATCCCTTTGAAATCAGGGGCCTTAAAGCTGCATTACAGAAGATCCTGAGTTTTTGTACTAGTGTGCACGCTTGAACAAGCACGAACGGACAACAGCAAGCCTGTCTCTTACCTGTCTCTGCTGGATCACTTCCGCTGAACCAGCACAGAACCTTTAATTTAATTGACTGTACAGGCTCATTTTGTACATCAGGCTGTTGCTTATGCATGTATGGGTTAGAATTTTTATTATTTGAACCAGTGAAACCTCCGTAATGTACCTTTAAGTGGAAAATAAAGAATTTTGCTAACCTCCACAATGGAGTCCGCCTCGTTACAGGCTTGCCACACCCACACCCGATAAGATATCAAAAACAAAATGACAGCTTTTGTTGGCACATGTGTCTAGATGATACTCACCAAAATTGGGGCCATTTAGACAAAAAAACAATGAGTTGAATCTTTTGGCGTAAGGGGTGCGATTTAGGTGGCCGCGACTTTCACCCCACATGGCGGACTTCCTGTTGAGTTTAGACTGTGGCTGTCATAGACTTTTCTGTTTGCCCTGAGGTGTTCTATGGATCTACCAAGTTTTGTATTTCTACATTGGAAAAAATGTACTTTCACTTTCCATAGGCCCAATGTATTTTGACTTTTCTAGGGGTCGCCACTGAGTCATTTTTCATATTTTTTTTTCGGCGACTTTAAATACATAAATTTTTCGCCGATCTTGAACTTTGGGCCAAATAAAAATGACTTTTCGCGCATGTTCACTGGGTCAAATTGAGGATCATTTTGCAGAAAAATAAAAATAAAAAAAAAAAAAAAAATAATTCGAGCAAAAACAATAGGCCCTCCCGGCTATCACCGGCTCGGGCCTAAAAAAAAAAAAAATAATCCGAGCAAAAACAATAGGCCCTCCCGGCTATCACCGGCTCGGGCCTAATAAACAAAATGCATTCTGTGATTTGCTTAACCCTTGCAGATCTGCAGCTCTGAGATGAAAACGCGCAGAAGAACTGTGCAACAATAACACATCATGTCCCACAATCCCCCCCAAAAAGCCTGCAGACAGACTGACAGTACAGTGAGACAGCAGGAAAGACAGAAGTGTTGTCACCATGGTTACCACAGTTGCCGTTGGTTACCTCCTGTTTGTCCCTGACGACGAGGGTCCGTGGTTACCTGTCTTGCTGTGAAGGTTCAGGGGTAGCTCCAGGTTAATGCACGATATCAACTGTGTTTATGTTAGTTAGTTATCAGTTATACGCCATTCACTCACACCCTCCTGATTTTATGAACAATTTATAGATTTAAAGCAACTATTGTTTTACTTTATACACAGGCTCAATATCATCCTTAAGAACAAATGGTGTTATATAAATGGTCCTCTCACTAACACAAGGCACATAGCCTACACTGTGTGGCTCTGAGTGGAGCCAAGTGTTTCACATTTCACCATAGTTTGTGATTAAGCTCACAGTTTGATTTAAATTTTGTTTTTATATATGATTATTGAGTGTGTTTTTTTCCCCTATAGAATGTTGTGGTAAATACATATGCATTTATGAAAATATACAAATATACATTTATTATATTTATTTATATACATTTATCAAATGTACATGCATATTTTAAATTATATGTTTTCCTTTTAACATTTCAACAACACATCGTTTTTACAAGTTTGCACTCTCTAAAAGACTATTTGCAATTATCAAAATCACTGCAGGGTTATGTTCTTTAATAGATGAGGCTGTAAACTGTATGTTACAGTAAAATAGTTAAATAGAGTAGCTTTAAGTCCAAGTGTCTCCTATATCCTTTTATATTTATATTATATTTTATGTTAAAAGACTCTGCGTAGGGCTGTATATTGTTGCTGTAATATAATAACGTATCTATGGATTAAATACAGCCAGAATATGAAACAGAAAAACATCAAATCAAATAAAAAACATGTATGCATTATTGCATGGTCATATTGGACTCCCAAATAAAGGCTTGACGCCTTGGTCACTTTTTTCAAAGAGAACTTTGATTTGATTGTTTTCCTTGGAGCCCAGGACATTCTCGTCTTCTTTTTTATTAACCTAACCTACATCTAAAGCAGGTTATTCATTTGGGCTTAGCCCCTTGCTGAGGCATGTAGTCATTTATTAATATTTTCTTTCACATTAACAGACATTGAAGGTATTGTTTAGTATTTTGTAAATCTGGTTCTAAATGTTGTTAGATAATTTTGCATTATTTTAAGCTAAAAAGCTAAAAAAAAAGATATAAAATAAAACAGAGAATTGTTATTATTTGTAAATTAGCCCAACCTGGCCAGCATCTTATATTAGACAAAGACTTTATTACTCACACAATAAACGAGTAGTTAAGCATTAAAAGATGTTAAATTTACAATAATAATTTATAAAATATCATTTACATGAAAAATTAACTGAGCTAAATTACAGTACATCAAATTTTCAAAAGTCATAAATAAATTATAAAAAGAGGAATGACTATGTTTCAAAAAGGCTCTCTGCTTTGTGCTGGTTCTCAGTCGACGTTAGGAAGAAGTGCTGGGTTGTTTCCTGATTAAAAATTGAATTGTGACAAGGAATCTTTTTGTTTCCTGATTATACATGGGTTTATTTTAGTACATTCAGTCTTTTAGAACAATAGTAATGTTTATAATGTAATAGTGATTATTAATGTTAGAATAATGCTTTGTAAATTATGAATTAAGGCTTAATTAAGTTGTTACAAATACTCAACTAATACTTACTTCATAGTGTGAGTTAAGTGTTAACCCAAAATTCCCCTGAGTTTGCACAATCTAATTCATTTAAATACATATATATTGTTAATATTATAGTTGTCATTCACCTGCTTGTGTCTGTTGTCTCCAGTTTCACCAAAACATCATACAAGTCCTGGTCCAACTGCAGAAGAGGAAGAGAAGCTGTTTGAAAGGTCATGTAAATGAACAGCAGGTATAATAATAATAATAACCATTATATAGCACTTTTTCACCTACTGTAGTAGGCACTCAAAGCACTTTACATACATTAAACTATTACCAGTGTTACAGAACTTCACTGGAGGAAATGTAGGTTAAGTGTCTTGCCCAAGGACACAACGACAGTATGTGGGGGAGAGCGGGATGTTATGATGTTTTGGGATGTTTCGAGCGGGATTCGATCCGCCCACCTGCCGGTCGAAGGGCAGCCACTCTACCCACTGAGCTATACTGCCACCCTACTCCTGCAGCAGCTCACTGAGTTTCTATAGATCATACCACACCTTCCTGTTTCGTCTGCCCTTTTTCTAAAGTCAGTGCTATTAGAGCTGTAAAAGAAAGTCTCACCCGGCTGATCTCCTTGTGGAACTTCTCCTCGAACCCAGCCAAACTCTGGAAGGTGCTGACATAAAACCCCACACGACTACAGAGAGAGATATCACAGAAAATGGTCAAGTAGCTCTATTAAAAGTAAAATATTACACTATAAGTAAGACACAGACCTGTTCCAAAGTGAAGGTAGCTCCTCTTGTAAGTCGATATTTATCTCTTCAAACACCTTCTGGGCTCTCTCCAGCTCCTCCTCAGCCTGAAACACCAAATTCATGAAGAGTCAGGTCAAAAACATTATAACAGCTTATAGTGGCTCTCCTACATTGGACTTATGTGCTATCTTACTCTACAAAATAATTTCTAGATTTTTGTCATTTTTTCAGACATTTTATTATATATATATTTTTATTTAATATATAAAAAAGGGAATTTAGTGTTCGGGTTTTTTTACATTTATTTTGCTGCTAAAGGCCAATACAAAGCAGTAACAGCATAGCAACAGCAACAATGTGAATTACCCAAACAGTGAAAACAAAGCAGCTTGGGTAACTTTTTAATTTTAGTCCTCACTGTCTGCATGGCCCAGGTCTGATATAATTTTGAATTATTGCCTTAGTCCAATTATAGAGTTAAACTGCTGCGATTACTCCAAGGTACAGTTATCTCTAAATTGTTCTAACACACCTGGATAATGTGGTTCATTGTCGGATTAATGCTGCATGTATTACTCTGATTAAGGTCAACACAGCGCACTGAGCATGCTCCAGAGACACAGAGAAACACTTAGAAAGAGAACATAAAAACCTGTGTCTAGCGCAATACACACTCATTTTAGACAAAGGCTCATTCTTAGGTTTACGCTGCCACTGGCTCCTGTTTGTTGGTTATTGTGCTCTGTCATGTCGTAAACAGTTCAGAAGAGCAAGATAGTCAGCCGTGCCTTTTGATGTGTTCATGTGCTTTCGGACCACACAGTATTCAAGTTAGAACAGTGCTGTTCTTACTTTGTTGTGTTAATTTGTTTTTAACTTGTTAAGTCGGAGTGTTACCGTTATTATTTATTAATTACTCAATGTAACTGAGCTAATCAATCGGGTATATTAGTATTTAACACGAACGAGTCAGGTTTAAAGTTAGAAGTGCTGTCAAATACAAAGGACACATAAATGCAGCATGAGTCCGTGCGGACACTGTACTTTGGTTCTCTCTTGTTAATGTACAAGGTGTGAATTTCAGCTGAGAGGTTTTTAGCATAGATGCCTAATAAATAGTTCACGGTTTTGCTTGCAACACCAATATGGGACACTTTTGTAATAAAATAATGCACATATTTGTGATTAAATAACTGCAGTAATCCCATACAAACAACTATTTACACTAACATAACGGTTAGAATAACTCACCATAGTTATGGGAGATATATCCCAAATAAATGCTATTTGAGCACATTACATTATAACAATGTTACTTTATTTTTAGAATAAATTCCCAGCCCAACAACTGGCAACACTTCAGATACCAGCTCAACTCACACTAGAGTTGAAGTTTAGTTGAAGTGCTCAGACAGACAGAGCGTGAACATAGCCTGTGTCGTGCTGCCATTATTGCTTTGAAGCAGTCCTACACAGAGAACAATACATTAATGAGTGTACCTGGCTCCTGGACAAGCTGCTCTGCGCCACGTTGTGAGCAGACAGGATTCCCTGGGCCCAGCCGGGAGTAGCTCTCTCCAGTAAAGTGGACGGCTGCAGAACATAATCAGTTTACAGTTATATGTGTGTTCTGTCATTCAAACAGAAAAGCTCAACAGAGAGATTCAGGCACTCTTTTAACTAAAGTCCATCTGTCTCATAACTTTTCAATCCATTTTCTACCACTTAGTCCTGTTAGGTGTCACTGGAGCATATCCCAGCAGGGCCTTAGGGGTGTACCCTCCCTTAGGTGGACAATGGCCAGTTAGTCGCAGGGCTAACATTTAGAGACAGACAATGACAGACAACCATTCACTCTCACAATCATTCACTAGGGACACTTTAGATTTGCCAATTAACCTGTACATACATGTGTTTGGACAGAGAACCCACAGTAACACGTGGAGGACATGCAGACTCCTCACAGAAAGACCGGACTGGGCCGAGGATGTTCGAGTCGGCCGGGGTTTGAACTCTCAACCTTCTTGCTGTGAGGCAGGAGGGCTAGCCACTCTTAACACACCTTAAATATGACGTGACTATATTTTTTGCACTCCATTCGGTTATTTCTGTGATAAATGTTGCCTATGCACATGTTTTTGAGATATGTGTTTATATTAGTGGAGCTTGCTTAGTTGCATAACTGTATTAGTTTAATCTATATTAAGCATTTAATGGAAGCTTAACTTGTAAATTTATGGGAATTGTGATTGATAGCAATGATCTGAATTAGACAGGAAAAGCTGAGACATTCTGTACATACCTTTATGAAACTGCTGTTTGTGCCATTGCTCATGCTCAGTGATGCTCATTCTACACTAGCTTCAGCTCAATCAAGGCTTTAACCTTCTCTTTCATTTCCAAACCATAGTGGCATAAGATGCAAATTATGTTATTACCTTATCACTGCATCTACATCCACAACTATCAACAACAACGTACAGTGACAATACAAACTATATTCAAGGGTCACAGCGTTTGACAAAAAAATGACAAAACAAAATGTAATTTTTTGGCCGATGATGACTTCTGTGTCCAGCATGTAGGTCTATGAGAGTATTGTAAATTTGGTAATGCAGAGTTCAAGTACTCTCTTACCTTGGTTAGTTTAATGCCCCCGTCCTTTTTCTTGGTCTTATGTGTGGTAGCGTAGTTATGCCTGGCGCTGTCATAGTCCACCAGCTTCCTGTCTCTTTTAGCAATACGAGCCTAGAAAGAGAAAAAAAATCTACGTAAATGCCAATGTGTTGCCATGTTTGAAACCCAAAAATATCCCAGTATGATTACCACATAATGATTTACTGTTAGTGCCCTCACCTTGATGTCGGGGAACTGTCCCAGATAGGTGTCCATGGAGATGAGCGCGTGATCCACCAACTTCTGGTGATAGTCCTCCCACAACACATCACAGTCCTACAATAACAATACACTTTACACCAGTTTATTTCAGGTTGGGGAATGACACTTTAGAATCAAATCTGTAATGAATAATTGAATAATTGATTTTCCAGCTGTTTCATTCTGGATATCAACATTATTGTATTGTACATACATATAGTCAATGAGCCTGTTTAAAATAACATATCAACTGAGGTCCTGTTTATACTACAGCAGCAAACTATTGTGTAACACACAAAGTGCTGGGATTTCATTTTATAACAACTAACTACTAAGTGCCTACAGTCTGGTCATCTGTGGAGTATTTTTTATTAAAAAGAATTAGAAACAAAAATGGGGACATACACTAGTTTTTGATTCCTTTAAATAATAAGTTAGATAGAGAATGTAAAGCACACACCTCACACCTGAAAGGGTTATATGGTGTACTGGATATAACGATCACCTGAGCTTTAAGCTGCTTATGTTGTGTATGTTTATTGTGCCGGACATAATAGAAAACATATAAAACTGTACACTCAAACGTAAATTTTTACTTCTTATTATTAACAAGTCATTATTTTGGCAATTGTTCTGTAACTTCAGTCTTCTTACAGCACAAGACAAGCGCCAAAAACAAGCAGCAAATGATGAAAAATCCCTTTGAAATCAGGGGCCTTAAAGCTGCATTACAGAAGATCCTGAGTTTTTGTACTAGTGTGCACGCTTGAACAAGCACGAACGGACAACAGCAAGCCTGTCTCTTACCTGTCTCTGCTGGATCACTTCCGCTGAACCAGCACAGAACCTTTAATTTAATTGACTGTACAGGCTCATTTTGTACATCAGGCTGTTGCTTATGCATGTATGGGTTAGAATTTTTATTATTTGAACCAGTGAAACCTCCGTAATGTACCTTTAAGTGGAAAATAAAGAATTTTGCTAACCTCCACAATGGAGTCCACCTCCCTCTTGCCGTCCCACTCGGGCTCGTACATGTCAGCCAGACAGGCTTGCACATTCTTGGATGACTCGTGCATGGCTGAGGAGACACACAAAGCAACCATTTAGAGCCTCATAAAAATAATTACAAAATGTGATTGCGTCTCATCTTTAGATTACCTTTCACTGCCTCTAGGTACGCTCTCAGGTCCCTCTGCAGTTTACTGCCTTCTGTCTGAGGGTTTAAACAGCAACACAGGGCATAATGAGAGTTTATACAACACAACAGAGTCTCACAGACCTATTCTACTCCTGCGGACACAAACGGACCATAGAGTTCAGCCGAGGTCTATGTAGCTGCACCGCCTCGGGGCTGTACTGCTCTGTGATTGTTCAACAGTGGAAATTGATTTGGGGGAAAGTATACAACGGGAATGACTCACATATTGTTTGTTGAAGTTGATGACCCACTCCTCAAAGGCTGCGTCTTTGGTCTCGTCGGCTTTGCCAAGCTTTTGGAGAACCTGAAGGAATAAGAGTCATTTAAAATTTTTGCACATCATTTTGAAAAAAACATGCAATATTGTGTTTGAAATTTGCAGCACTACTTATGTAAATAATATTTTCATTTGTCATTTTGGGTTTTATTAAATTTAAGTGTAAATACTTTCTGCTTTGTTTTCATTGCTGACAGAACGAAGAGAGTGAGTATCCTATGCTTACATGTAAGACCTGTCCTCTTTTCTAATTGTCTGACTGTTGAGCAAAAAAAACATGTTTGTTTTGCTCAACTGTCAAAAAAAACATGTTTTGACTGACAGATGCTCACCTGTCAGTCCAAACATCACCTGTCAGTCAACGTCAGATAGAGTAACTAAAGCGACTGGCAGTCATGTATTTCCAAGCACAGAATTAAGCAAGAGAACATCCCTAGTAAACTGAGCATCTATTTGAAGTGGACCAGAGCTCAATTTTATGAAAATAAAGTTTGACATTGCTTAAGTGACCTCACAGAACAAGGACTCCCAAAACGTAGTGGCTTGAACATCCTGCATTTTGTCACTTCTCATGTGACTCTAGCAGAACACACTCCATGTAATACATTATGTCTAAAACAGAGCATTAGTCACCAAAAATGAATAATTTTGCAAACCTTGAGATGATTTTGGTAAATGTCAACATACTGAGCACATGTGTGCTGTCAGTGAGTGATAGAAAACATTAGCACCAGGTGGCTCCTTTATTTATACAAGCAGGTAGGCTATAGCAGTTAAAGGCTAGAGGCTACAGGTCCCTGGAGGGTACCTGTAGCTAGTAGTTTTATGACCTGTGCTTCCTCATCAAAGATGAGATATTGAGATCTGTCTGAAGAGATTTGCATATGCAGGTCGCCTAAATGAGCCAAACCTACATCTGCAGGAAAGTAGCACAACATTATAGACAAGGATATTATACAAATGCATAAAGTCACACATCTGGTTTTAAGATGCCTCAGTAAAAGTAGTGAGCAGAGATGGTCATTAGGCTCAATGATCAAAGAAGAGCAGCCAGAGCAGCGCAACTGTGACATCTCTTCAAACTGCACACAACAGGCTTGAATGAAACAACATCCACCTGATCACAGCAGGATACTAAACGCAGACTTTTTGACCCTTAACCCTTAAATAGCAAGCCATGTTTGGATTGTACTGAGCTGCTGGACAAGGCAGGACAAGAATGGAAACACCATGGTTTAACTGAGTGAAGTAACACAACAGCTAAATTTATGCAATGGCGGGAAAGAGCAGCATCTGACTGAATAGATTATTGAGTGTAACCTATGTTCTTAACTGTCTTCCATTTACAGAGGTAAAATTAATGCAGTCAGTTGATTTTTTTTTTGTTTTTTTTTTTAAAGTAAATCAGCGCTCTCCTTTATGCACATAGATCCTGGCCCGTAGTGTTTCAGGGACTAGAGAGTTGATTCAGACAAAGCCAAAGTGTCTATACTTGTAACCATTGCAACCATAATCCAGCTGTTGGATCTTTCAGCTGACAGCTTTAATGCACAAGACAAGTGTAGAAACCAGAATTAGTCTTTGTGAGGATGTGCGCTTCACCTGCAACAGTGTACCACACATATCATTGATTAGCTCTGATCAAAATAATATCATATCCATGCATGATTTAAACCCTAAAACAATAAAATGCACTGGGCAGCATCTGAACAAACGCTCTCTGGTCTAATAAAGAGAAGCTGTTATGGACAAAAGGTGTCCCAGAGACTAAAAAAATGATAACCCTGTTTAAATATTGAAGAAAAAAAACATTTATTTGCCCTAAATTATGAATTACACTTAAGTAACACTATACAAAACTATTTGTAAAATGGATTATTAAAATGTGTTATGTGCCATAAGTTTAGTTCTACACCTTAAGTTTATAAAGCATTTAGTGGATTCAACTTAAAGTTCACATACTAGGATTTTTACCAAGAGAAAAATTATAAATAACAAAATGCTGTTCACTGACATTAGAAAAAATAACACACATAAAAAACTATTTAAAAGTGACAAGATAAAAAATTATTACGCTAAACTATAATAAGACAGAGTTAAGAAAGAAAAATACAAAAAAAATTCACAGTAAAAGTTTACTTTTCCAACTGTGTTGAAAGCCAAGGAGATGAAAAGTGTTTAAAGATGGGATTTAAAACAGGAAGCGAGTAGGCCTGCCTGTCGTGCATTGGCAGCTTGTTCCACAGTTTGGGGCCGGCAACTGAAAAAGCACGGTCACCTCTTAGCTTTCTTTTTGTCTTAGGGACAGTGAGGAAGGACTGATCTGCCAACCTGAGACAGCAAGATGGGACATATGGGTGGTGCAGGTCGAACAAACACGCAAATGCACCGGGAGCAAATGTAGAGAAGCTAAAATAGGGGTAATGTGGTTGGGCCTACGGAAACCAGTTAAAAGACGAGCTGCAGCATTTTGCACTAACTGTGCATTACAGTAGTCCAATTGTGACTTGTGTGTAATGATGGCATGGATCAATATTTCAGAGTTACGTTTAGAAATAATGGACTTCACTTTGGCTAACTGTTTCAACTGAAAAAAGCTGGACTTGACAACGGCTTTAATTTGTGTGTTGGAATTAAAGTCTATCCTATCCAGTCTATTTTAACTCCCAGGTTTGTAACTGTAGTTTTTACTAGCACAAATATCATAAATTCAGTCTTTTTTGGATTGGAATGTAACAACATCCAAGCTTTAATGTTGTCAATGCACTCCAGTTCCAAGCTTCAGAGACATAAATGTTATCTGCATATAAATGGAAGTAAATGCCATGTTTGTGAAGAATTGATCCAGGAGGCAGCATCTACAATGAAAAAAGAAGAGGCCCAAGGATGAATCCCTGAGGCACTCCACAAGTGAGAGGTGCTGTGGAAAACACAGAGTCATCAACACTGATGCCAAGACATCTGTTGGCTAAGTATGATCTGAACCACTGTAAGGCCAAACCACAGATGCCCACCCAGTTTTCTGAGTGAGAGGATGATGTCATGATCCACAGTATCAAAGGCCTCAACAGGGCCAACCCAGCACTGTAAAGGCTCTTAAACCCTGAATGGAAGACCTCTAAAATTTTATCATCGTCAAGGAATGATTTCAACTGAGTATTAACTGTTTTCTGTAAAATTTTGGATAAGAAAGGACGCTTGGAGATTGGATGAAAGTTTGAAAGCTCAGTGAGGTTTCTTAATAAGCAGTTGCAATACAACAGGCTTAAAACTTGAAGGTACAATATTATGTGCCATGCTGCCATTTATGATGTCAAGCACATAAGGTCCCAGAGTAGGAAAGACCGCTTTAAAAAGACGTGGAGGAATTGGATCACTATTGGAGCTAGCTTGTTTTATTCATTCATTAATTTTCTTATGCTTTATCTCGTTAGGTTTTGCGGTTGACTGGAGCCTATCCCAGCAACTTTGGGCCTTAGTGTATGCGGGGTACATATGACCACTGTTGGTCATCTTTCTTCAAAAAAGTAATTAGTTATAGTTACAATATACTTCTCCCAAAAAGTAGCTGAGTTAGTAACTCAGTTACTACTAGGGATGGGTATCGTTAAGGTTATAACGGTATTACTACTCTTACCGATACTGTTTAACGGTATTCTTATCGGTACTTTGTGTTGTGTGTGTGTGTTTTGGGCTTGTCTTGGACCAGAGGTGTTAGGAGGAGTTGATGGTTCACAGTAGCTGCAGCTTTAAAAAAAAAGGTATATATATATATATATATATATATATATATATATATATATATATATATATATATATATATATATATATATATATATATATAGTGAACTAACTTGAAGAGCTGTGCATTTCAGTTAGCCAAATAAATGTTTACATTTACATATTGATTTTTCCTTATTTGGAATTTTAAAAACAAGTAGAAAATATGTTGATTTCATTCTCTCATTTCTCCCAAAAGAAGTCAATAGAATTTATACAAAATGTTAACAAACCAGGGAGATTTTACATTTATTTTAAAAGACGTGAACATTTTAGCAAACATACCAGACGAAGATGGGGCAACAACCAGAGACGAGCAAGCTAGGCAGTCGAAAACTTAGCATTTCTCTGTCTGCACATTATGCACTTTTGAAGGGTACTTAGACAGATTGCTTGTGTTTCCGCCCTTACTTGCAAACATTTTGTTGCACTTATGACATCGACTGCATCAACTCTTTTTGCTCTCTCCGCCATTGTCACTCTTTGTATTAACATGTTTTCGTACTGTTATGCGTGTGCCTGCGCCGCGCTAGTTCTTGTTGTGTGTGTGTGACTGATAGACACCTCCGTGAAGTTGACCCCCACCAAACACAATTGACTCCAAAACTATCTAGATCGTTTGTGCTTCGTTTGTGCTGGTTTAAAAATCTTTAAAAATATTACAGGACAAACATTAATACCAACAGCACAAACCAGCACAAACAAAACCTAAACGTTTGGTACCATTTTTGTCCATCTTTACGACAAATGAGGGGCTGGATGACGTCATCGGCCGAAAATTAATCTTGTAATTTTTTAAAAACGATAACAGCACAAACAAAAATATTTTCAGCACAAAACGGCACAAACGAAGCACAAACTAATTAAACTATTTTGGGGCATTTTAAAGCATTTTAAAGCATTTTCGGGGGCTGGGTGACCTCATATGACCTATAAAAGAATTATTAATACCTCAAAAACTATAACAGCACAAACGAAAATTTTTGCAGCACAAACCAGCACAAAGGAAGCACAAACAATCTAGATAGTTTTGGAGTCAATCCCTTATGGTGGGGGGCCAACTTACCGGAGGTTTGATAGACAGCCTCCGCGGCGCACATGAGAGCTCTCGCAGAGCTCACAGACAAACGTCGTAATATGATTGCACATTAGAAATGTTTGGTGAGATAAAATGTGCATGATAACATTAAGCAAAAATACACGGTAGCCTACATTCATTTTTTCCCCTCCGAAAGCAGAACCGATAGCGTCAGATCTTACTGATACTACGGTCTTTCATAATTTAGACCCGGGGCCAATTTAATACAGAGTTTCGGTACCCATCCCTAGTTACTACATTGTAAAAGTAAGTCAGTTACTCAGCAAAGTAACTGAAGTTATTTTTTATGTTCTATAACTGTATTACGTTCTATAACATCTTTAATATAAAATATGTTTATATTAACTGAAGAATAAAAACACTATATATAGTATTTTAGAACATTTGGTATTTATTTGAACTTAGTAGATTGCAGCCTGACATATGATATACACAGAAATAAACATAACATATAAAAAAATAAATATTGAAAATAAAATTCACACAAATGTAAACCTGTGTAAAAAGAAACAAAGGAAGATCTGGACAATAAGTGCAAATCTCTGTGACTGTAAATGATTGCACAATAAACAGAACACAATCCAACTCTCTGTAGATTAACATGTTGATCATTCTCAGTGAAAATGAACAATATATTAATCTATTCTAAAATACTCTTCATCTAACAACTAAACCAGTGGTTGTAATGTACTCTAATGACATTTTGAGCTCAATATTATTTTTTCATATTCACTGTCTATGAATTTATCAAAAGTGTTTCGGCATGGGGCAACCCCCCCTTTCTCCTCCTCGTGTTGGTGTTTTAGCAAGTGTTGCTTGTTTTAACAGAGGCTCTGTCTCCTTCACTGGAGCTGCCTTTGGAGTTGAGTTATGAGCAGCAACAAGTGTCGTGTGCATGTGTTGATGTGAGGGACTTCATAAGATTTGAGTTACTTGAGGCAGATGTGGATAAAGTCTTTTTTTCCTGGGCATAGCATGTTACAGAAACATTCTTGTCTTTAATTTCAAAAAACGAGTAGTGACGGTACTTTCAGTTCGACAACGCTACATTTGTATTTCCCCGGCTCCCCACCTGACGCTGTCTTGTGTTTAGTGGAAGTCAGCGCATGCAGTGAGACAGCGTCAGCCAAACATCATCGCGTGTCATCATCTCCACCCCTGCTCCCTCCAGCAGCAGCTGATGTGAAGCCAAAGCATGACACCTCGCGCTTTATTCAACCCAATTATAGTAACGCAACACTTTACATTCTCAGTAACGATAAGGGCTTTACAACAATGGGAAAAGTAAATAATTAGATTACTCCGTTACTGAAAAAATAACGCCGTTAGTAACGCCGTTATAATCTAACGCTGTTACTTCCAACACTGCTTATGACCAATAATTTCTTCTAAAAAAAGAGAGGGTCACAGGCACAAACTGCTCAAAAACAGCTGAGCATGTGACAGTTCAGCGCTCCTGCACTTATGTCTAGCAGCACGCGTATTGTCATTTAACCAAGTCTCATGTATTGATTTTGAGAACAGTGATAGGCAGATAGAGTCAAAAAGTCTGTTTCTAAACACACTTGGACTAGTTGTTAACTATTAATTAAATGCAGCAAAGAACTGGGCAGCAGTAGATCATTTTAAAACTCTACAGCGAGGCGCAGAGACGTATGGTTTAACCAACTGAGAGACAAGAGGAAGGTCAAATAAAACAAGCATATGATCAGAAAACAAATTAAAATGTTAAGACAAGATCAAGTGGAAAAACTCTTGTCTGTGAGCAGACACAGACACAAACATCAGATTAAAAAGTTTTTTTGACCAGGACAACATACATGGATATTAAAATCCCCTACAATTAGGAACCAGTCGTACATTATTTTTGCCAGGAATTTGGAAAAGTCACATAAACGTTTTTTTTTTTTGTACTTTGGGGTCTATAAATAACAGCAAACCATACAGGAAAGGAAGATCCCAGCTCAAATAAAAGCTCTGACCAAGCTAGACGCTAGACCAGGAAGTTGTGTACAGTAATACTTTCTCTTGTAAACAGTAGCTACTTTACCTCTGCAACCAGACGTCCTCGGAGAGGTAAAATAGGTACAATAGGCCAGTAAAAGTTCGGAAAAGGCAGTGGACTCACCAACACTCCACACAGAGAAAGTACAATTTGTGGGCCGTGAAGAATTCCTAAAGGTTGAAAGTTTTGTTGGATAGCAATCTAGCATTCACCAAAGCTATCCTAGGATGGGCCGGCAAAGAGGAAGCAGCCACCTGGGAGGCTCAGGAAATTGGCCGCAGGTTGTCAGGACTCACCCCGTGCCAGCGGGGCATGGCGAAGGCAAAGGGGAGTGGCGGGACCGGAGACCCTCAACTGCGCCTACAACAGGAACCAAACAGGAACTGATGGGGTTCAGGAAGCGCCACCAAGCAAAGCGGCAAAGAGCCAGAGTACTAACTGCTGTGAAAACCTTTAGATAATTAGGACTGAGCTCTGTAAAACCCACTTTCAGGACCAGTCATTCGTGCACAAGCAGCAACAGCACTGCCTCAAGTTAGAGACCATACACACCGCAGTATCTGATGTACGCAAGAATGTTAAATAATAAAGGATTCAATTTAAACCCGGGCTATACGTACACAGAGATTTTTAGAAACGGAAAATTTAGTCAAGACGAGATTGTCCACACGGCACTACTACAAATGCAAAAAACTGTTAATAATACAAGGCTCTCAAAGTGCTTTATAGAGTTGTTTCGGTACAGCACATTGTGTACTGAAACGGTACACAATGTGCTGTACCGCTGTAAATAAATTTTGCAGGTGCTCCACGTGGAACCATTCAAACACAAGTTTCCACATGGACATTATTAAGTGGCAAACTGTTTTGCAGAGCTCCCGTGAGCAGCACACTACTTCTAGCTTTACTTTTACAATGCTACATTTAGTCTGCGTTCAGATGCTTTTACTTTGTCTATCGATTTAATAATCTATAAGTAATACGGTGCATACGACGTGAAATTGGGTGTACAACTATTTCCACGTAATCTTTGGCATTTCGCAAACTGAACATGGCATATGGTATGCTCAAATCCCAAGCCAGGTCAGGAGGTGGTGTAAATATATGCACGTTTAAAGTCAGTATCAAGCTGAGCAGTAAAAACATTATTTAGAACGCATTGGCACAAAATATTCTATATTACAGTCCACTGTAATAAGAGTTGAGTATTTTCTATACTTTTAGGACCATGTGCAGCACAAGCTTTCAGATTATTGTGTATTTATTATTAATACAGTCTATAACACAGACGGTTTATTTAGTTTTTTTATCAGGGGCTGCTTTTACGACACTCTCAGGAAACACTAATGTACTGTCACCAAAGTAAACCGTCAGATGTGGTTGAAACACCCACGTAGTGTTAGCGGTTTGAGTGCCTGGCAGGGGGAAATATGCTCAATAAAATCCATGCCATTTACCATTATACAACTCAGAGAAAGATAGGCTTAGTAGTTTAACTCGAAACGAGAGCGTCCACTAACCGAGAGCCATAGTCCACACCTCCTTGTCCTGGAGCCGTGAGGCAGAGACAGTGTAACAGGTGTGTGTGCGCTCTGAAAACCGTCATGATTCAACGTTTGCTCAAGCACAACATTAAAAGTAGACAGCACTCCAGTCCTTCTCAGACTCTGGGGTACGCCAAAGCCGGCCGCGGCAGCTCAGAGCCAGGCAAACCTATAAACCCCAGTTCACAGCTGCTGTAGTTGTTGCCACAGTTACCAATTAAATTCATCCACACTGTTCAGTGACCACAACCCCCCCGGGTTGCGGCCCCCCATAGCATGTGAAAAACTGCTCAGACTTAATGCCACTGGCTAGTGTAGTGGACATAAATCTGGAGAGCATGCAAAGAATGACCGGATTTAAAGGCGGGAATGGAACCTTTGGCAGATAATTAGACTGAGGGTGCCAAATAACCTTGACCAGCCCAGGGGCAAAATCAAGGCAGGATGACGAGACTGACAGAGCCTGCAGGTCCCCTATTCTCTTAAGAGAAGTAATAGCTGTCAAGAAGACCATCTTAAGAGTCAGAAACCAAAAAGGCGCTGTCTTTAGTCAGGGCTCTAGACTATCTTTTTGCACTGGTTGCACTGGTGCACCTAACTTTCATTATTAGGTTTATTAGGTGCACCAGCACAAAACTTAGGTGCACCCAAATATTCGAACATTCACTCAGGGATTTTAAGATACAGTATGTGTTCAGCTGTATCCAAATCTTTTATTTATTATCATTTTTTTGTCATTTTCTTCTTTGCAATCCTCCTGGCATTTTTGTATTTGACAGGTTTTTTTACTTTCTCATGTCTGGCCCATGTCTATTTTAATAAAATAAATAAAAATAAAGACATACATAAGACATTCAGACACACAAAAAATTGGTGTAATCACTATATAGTGCACTGTATACTATAAATGCTTTGATGGTTTATTTGGCCAGACCAGGACCAGACCAAGACCAGACCAGGACTATGGGTGGATTACAGCAGTTGCAAATGTTACAGTCGGTGAGTGTTTTCTGTATTGAATAAGCTACATTCACATACTCTGTGCTGTTGTGTGTTGTAAACATTTAATGATAATCTTTAGTGTTGTACAGAGTTTTTTATTCAAAACAGACAAACATTACTGCTGTTGAGTCGCTTCCAACATTTCTCTAAATTGTCCTGTTTTGTTGTTAAATGCAGTTTTTGGCGGAGGATAAGGTGCACTTGTTGTAGTACATTTATGGGATGTGCGATTTTTATTAAGCCGCTGTGCATCAATGTAACTTCCCCTTGTGGTTCTGCCGAGAGGTTAGTGGCGTTGCATTGTGGAGGTGGGTTTCTTCCCATCGAGACCCCATTGGTCCGAGCGTGACAAGCCATAATAGCGGCCAAATAGGCTCTGAAAGTATTAGGGCATAGCTAGTGGTTTTCTCTGCAGAAGAACTTAACAATCTGTCAGTCAACTGGGTCTGCAAAGTGTGTAATACACAAGGCCTCAAAAACCCACCATCTAAGATTGGAATGTCTTCTAAAAGAGGAAGCTAAAGCATAGTCCCATCTACTCCAGCTGGAAGCCCAACATTTCTTAATTGGTCCTCATCAGAGAATGAAGGTCCTTCCTGATCGAAATCGGTCACGGCGAGCCATGGAGGTGAGATATTAAGTCTGGGAACCATATTCTGGCACCACAATAAGATGCGAGACTCCTGTTGATGGACCCTGGCCAGGACTCAGGATCAGGGCCATTGGGGGAAAAGCATCCAGACACAGTCTGGGCCACACATGGGCCATCTGGCCCCTGGGTCGGGAGAAGAGAAGTAAAGGGGACATTGTGCTGTCTCCTATGAAGCAAAGAGGTCCACCGCTTCATAAAATCTTTCACAGAATTGACAGACTGTGTGTGTCACAGCTTGTCTGGACAGTAGGTCCGCTCCCACAATCATGTGCCCAGGAATGTAAATTGCCCTGAGGGACAGGAACTTGTCCTGAACCCAAAGAAGAAGCTGCCACACTGTACAGGCGGCGCAAACACAGTCCGCCCTTGCAATTTATTATTATTAGTATTTTCCATTTCTGGGCTTTTTAGGAAAGTGATGTCCCATGTAAGATGGCCTCTCCAAATTGAGAAACTGGGGTATGAACCACAAAGATAGGTTACAAAGTCCTTCCTAACCCTTATTTGACACAGCTGGTCGTATGTGCAGGAGGCCCAAAGGTATCACTGTTGATGCAACTGCCATGAGACCCAGAATTCTCTGAAGGTAATGCATTTGTCATTTTCTGGCCTAGCCTGATATTCTTTAGGGTAGTCAAAATAGACTTGATGCCTGCATTGCAATTAAATCCCATAAAACCCCCAAACATTTTGTCCTCCGTGCAGGAGAGTCTCAACCCCATAAATTTGAGATGATATATATACTGTATATGAAAATAAGTGTCCTTCAGGTCAATAATGGCAAACCAATCACCTTACTGCATCTGGGAGACAATTATCTTGATTGTCAGCATTTTGAACTTGTACGTTATGAGGTAGCGGTTGGGCCCACAAAGAATCGGACGCAACATTCACCCTTTTCTTTGGGAAGTGGCTGTAATAGTCTGTGTTTGTCTGACAGGGGAACACGTTCTATGGCTTCTTTAGCCAGCAGAGACTGTAATTCCTGTGTCAACACATGCAGTCGCTCTGGTTTCACGGAAGTAGAGACCACCCCGTGTAAACGCGGAAGGCGACAAACAAATTTAATCCTGTAGTTTCCACGCTGCCAGCTTCTCCGAGAGAGGCAGTAATGCTGACACTTCGTCTTGTTGGGGGGATGGTAGGAATCCGGCACCCTAAAATATAGCAGGGGATGTAATATCCGGGGGTAGGGTCACAATGTAGTCCTTGAAGAAAAAGAAACCGGAAGACCTTTCCGCGTCACGTGTATTTATAACCTCCATGTGCCACCTCTCTCAGGTGCGCTCACACCCAGGAACAGTTGATCAAGCTGTGTCACCAACAGAGGCTAATTCGGCCAATTCTTGGTGTTTTTGACACACGTGTATCACCGGTC
Organism: Neodontobutis hainanensis; assembly: GCA_024349245.1. Lineage (NCBI taxonomy): Eukaryota > Metazoa > Chordata > Actinopteri > Gobiiformes > Odontobutidae > Neodontobutis > Neodontobutis hainanensis. The sequence continues at coordinate 113,366 of JALDNG010000227.1, read as the reverse complement.
ACACAAAGAGTGTTACTAATAGCGTATTTCTACGCAGCTTTTGAAAGGAAACTACGTATGTAGCCAGAACTGCCCTGGGGGAGACTGGTGAAGATGTGGCAACTATACTGCCCCTACAGATTCTCCGACCACCACCGTACATACTCACACAGTTATACACCTGGCCCCAGAGCCACAAACACTGGAGGCAAAGTGGATTAAGTGTCTTGCCCAAAGACACAGCAACAGTATAAACTGGAAAGAGCGGGAATTGAACCTTACAGCTATTGGACGACCTGCTTTACTACATGAGCTAGATGTAAACAAAAAAAAAAAGAAAACATACTTCAAATGACAGTATCAGGTCCAACAACATAATACATATTATCTCAATAGATTTAAAAAGTAATGACAATATACATACACTGAGAAGTCACATGCACTATAATGTATCTGACAATGACCCCTAACCCCCTAAGAAGGCTCTGTCTGAGAGCTTGATGCATTGTTTGACTCTATTTGATAGAACTTGCTCCACATGCCAAACTAGAATATCAACATTTCACCCCACACATTCTCAGATGGAACATGATCATTGTAAAAGAACAATAAGATGACTGTTTATTTCTCACAAAAATGATCTACATACAGTTGATACACAGTTGAGGTATCACTTTCACTGTATGATGCATTATGACGGACGAACAGCGCTCCCTGTCAGCTGCATCACAGAACAGCTCAGAGACAAGGCCTTAAATCGAAAAGCATTATTACTGCTTATTACGCCTACATCTCTGCTTCTAGTCTGTGAGAGGCTTTTACAGTTAGCCTAAGGTTAGGATAGCGTTGACCTCCACTTCCTGGAAAGAGGGGGGAGCCATTTGTCTGCGCTCCATCTACAACGGTGCTGCTCCGAACAGGCCTTTCAATTCAACTTCCAACGACACTCTCGCTCCGTGACATTGCCACAAAGCTCCCGTTAATAAAATGCAGCAGAAACACGGTGCACCTCGTCTCACTCCGGCGTCGAGATGCGCCACAGCGTACAGTTGTGGGGGGCTGCTCCTTTCCCCCTCTGTCGTTACGCACTCAGGCCTCAATTACAGCATTTACGGAACTAAATAAATAAATAAAATCCATACCTTCTCTTGAGCTCTGGTGAGTTTCTTCTGGACGTTACTGGCCACTTTCCCCGCGGTCAACCCCTTCCCCAGATTGAGCTCAGCCATCTTGGACAGGTTCGGGTCTGTGGATGCGACCGGGAAGCAGTGGGAAGAAGAGGAGCGAAGAGCACGGAGAACGCTACGGTGACGCAACGGAAAAATGCATTAATGTCCGAGATGGATGAACAGGGAGAGTAAAAGTGAGAGTGTGGAGCGGCGGAGTGAGTAAACCAGGAGGAGGATGGGTCTAATACTGAGCTGCTGAGGCTGTGTCCGTGACTGAAGGAGGAGGATGCTGCTGAACAGTGATGCTCTTAAAGGGACAGCTGCTCCGTCTCACGAGAGCTGCGCAATATGGACGTTCAGAGGCGCACGTGTGTCACGTTAGATGGAAACACTGAGGATTGAAATACTTACATTTCAGATGCTTTTTTATAAAGATTCTTCTTGAAAGTGTTTGAAATGCATATACTATTTTTAAGCAGATACAAACACTGTTACTCATTTAAATTTAATGGCATTCATTCTGTTGCTTTTTTCAATTGGGTGCAGTCATTTACTTTCTATTCAATTTTTTAGCATTTTATGTTAAGTAAATATTATTTATTTATTCTTTATTTATTTTGCATCATGTTATTAATCTGTTTAATATTTGAGCACTTGTCTTTATCTTTGTGTCATTAATAAAAACAAAAATTCCAGAGGCTGGCGGTGCAGCCATATACTGCTGCAATAAACAGAAGATTGTTTCTGTTTTTTGTGCCTTTCTATATTTGTAGGTTTTGATGGACTCCTTCATGAGAAAACCTGCTTGTTTTGTGTTTTTTCCCTTTTGCTTTCTTTTTACATCTGTGTGTTTAGCTCCACACTTAAATGACTGAAACAAAAAACAAGGGATGACAGTACACAGTACATTTTGGAACTTCATAACACTTTGTAAAAATGTAAACTGACCAGTTCTGACCTAGCCTGTACCATCTTCAGTAAATGAGTAAATGAGGCTTTGAATTCAGTCGTGTGTAAAGAAAAAAAATACAGCTCAGAGCATTACAGCAGCACAGATGGTTCATTGTTCTGACAGTGTCCTCCTGCTGTTACCAACAGTGGGACCAGCCCTTTCACCTCCCAGAGGGACCTGCACAGGGACTAATGACTTTGGGTATTGCTCCCTGATGCAGATTTTCATTAAAACATTTGTAAAGACCGTACACTTTTCTACTTTGAGATATAGGCTCTTCTTCTACTGATGCTTTTAGGGCACTTATTATCAGCTATTTTTTTTATTTAAGCTCAGCTCTCTTAGCAGTTGAGCTCAGAATTTACAAAGTCTCTTGGAGTTAGAGACAAAATGTCTTCACCTTCCAGATGTCCAGATGTCTTTTGCTTAATTCTAGACCTCAAAACTACATTTAGCCTTGTCTATGATATACATTGCCCCTAAAGGAAATTGTGCTTTGGGCACAGATTGTCCAGTCAAAGAACCAAGATAAAACAAAACATTGATTACAGCACAGACTAATTATTAGTATTATTTAAATCTTTTCATTTTTATTAAATATTTATAAACATACTCAGTACAACAGAAAAACAACTAGTGCTAAAAAAACAAAATAAAATAAAATATAAATATAATAACACATTGCGGCAAGTTAACTACTCTTAATAGAAGGAACCTAAAGGAGTCTTAAAGTACAAGAGAAATGGCTGCACATTTCAATGATATGTTCAGATTCAGGCACTAAATGTATGCTTCAGGTGTTCATTTCTTATGAGCTGGTGGTGCAGCTTTCATGCAGCTTTAGAAACCTTCCGGTGGGTAAATTGGAGGAGGAAATGGTCACCGCCTGAAGAGAGTTGGAACCAGCCCAAACAGTGCAGATAAAGAGCTGGGTCTAATATTCAGTGGGTGGTCTAAAACACTTTTTTTATTTTTAACATTCCTGAATGCAATGATTTTAAATTTTGCCTTTCAGGAAATGGTGAGTATGGGGCAAAACCATCACAAATGCCAGAGGTTGGCCGGGCTGTGTCTACAACTGACATAATACGAGTCGGCACCAGAGCAGAGCTCAGCTAATGTGCCCGCAGATATGTGTAACCTGTGCCGCACTTTAAAGTCTAGGAGGCCAAGCAGACACTAATTTATATTAATGTCCAACGGTTCAGTAAAGTTATGATGTAAGAAAGTTGTCATTTATGATTAAGTCCTACACAGAGACAGATTTACACAGAGATATTGTTAGTTAGAAAAAAACCTTCTAATCAGAGATGACCCAATGTTCCGAACTATGTGAGAAAATGTGTGTGGAAAACCAACGCTGGATGTTTTGGACAGAATAAACCTTGTTATACTGTGTGATTTTATAAATGTATAAATGTGTGACTAGATTCTCATTCATCCACATCAGCATACATTCATAATAATTCAAAGGTAACAACGACAACCTAGGTAGAAGACATTAGTACTTTGTCAATAAACTTTTTTAACTTTATACTTAGATAACCATAAATTAATCTATGCATTTGCAAATATGTTTTATATATACATTTGTGCTCATAAGTTTACATACCCTGGCAGAATTTGGGATTGTTTGGCCATTTGTCAGAGAATATGAAGGATAACACAAAAACCTTTCTATCACTTATTGTTTGATTGGGAAAAGCCCTTTAGTGTCACACATGGGACGTACTTGGACGTTCCAACATGACAATGATCCAAAGCACAAGGCCAAGTCAGGGTATGTAAACTATTGAGCACAACATCTGAGATTAAACATGCCACTTAAGTTATTTACATGTGTTAATAGTCTCCATATGGATACAACTATCATTACATAACCTATTTGTATTAAAAGTTTAAATATTACTAACCCAGTGTAATTTAGTAAAACACCTCATTTTATAAAAACTGTGCTCTGGCAAAAAATGCAGCTCGCTTACATTAACAATGATGCCCTTTCTTCTTTTTTATTGAATGCACCTTTATTGACGTCCAGCAGATGTTGCTGTTTGTCCACACTGCTCTGTTCTCTCTTCCCCAGCTGCAGGGAGAGGATGAACTACTGTCACTCCTTCTCTTCTTAGCATGTGTGTGTTCTGGCCTCAGGGCTGCAGTGGTCTCTGAGGTGACTCAGAGCCACACATTTCTGAGAACATGACACAGAGCAGCAGGAGAAGTGTCACATTAGGAAATAAGAACCATATCATATGTCATCAATACTGGAATACTGGGAATAGGCAGTGTAAAGTGGTGATGATGGACACAAGGGAAGGTTTTCAAGTTTTCACAATTATATTCTCTATGTGTAGTGTATAACATATTGCATGATGTTCCTTCCTTCCAACTATCATAAGTTGGTGTTAATTAGCAATCAGTTGTGAATTACATACTTAAACAAAAAGAAAAATAAATGCTAACTAATTCATTCATCATTCAAGTCTACATCCATACTGGACAACATTAGTTAAAAGTTGTAGAGCTTGGCCTGAGATTTTTTGAGTTTGTCGTGTGATGTCAACAGCTTGTGTCTCTAGTGACGAGAAATGACTTCTTCTCATGTGGTTTTTCTAAAATCACAAAACAATGCTTAGTGTAAGGCACATATTAATAAATAATGGACTACCTCTAATATGCATTTAGAAAATTTTGTGCAAAATGTTTTAGAGCTAGGCAGATACAGTCACATTTAAATGTAACTGTATAACTATAAACGTTAGTATAATAATTGTTTTCTGAAGCATGTTGTTTCTCCATATGGAAACAGTATATTATTTACATTGTTTACTTCAAGAAAGTAAAAATTCACCTGTGTTTTTTTGTTTTTTCCAGGCATTTAGAAATGTGAGGTCTTGTATGGCCTCACATGTCGTCTTTGGGGCTCCGAAAGATTTGGCATTCATTTCATAAAGGTAATGTGTTAAGGTAACAATTTGAGATATATTATTTACAGACAATTCTGTGTTCTTTCAGGCTGCCTCAAATAGACGCTTGCATTGTAAACTTTGAATGATATCCAGTCTTTTTAATTGAATCAGATTTTTTCTGCTTTGGGTTTGAGACACTAGGGGGATACTTCCATCTTATCAATGGTATCATTACTCATTTGTCAAGTCACCACTGTTAAGGCAGCAAAGTATTCTGATCTGCAGTGTTTTCCCAGGATCTGGGACGGCTTCAGTGTTGCGTAACTTTAAAAAAATAAACAAAAATATAAATTTATAAAACTTTTTCTAAGCAGAGCTCTGTTGGGCTAATGTACCTAACTATCTACCATTGGCAATAAAAATACACTACACACATAAAGGAAAAAGGAAAGGCATCTGGACTTGGTTTTCAAGGTGAAGATGTTTCATCTTTTTCAATTTAGTCAGAATAGACCTTTTCTTTAAAGTTGACCTGGATGACTGAGAACCTTCACAGATACTACAAACCTACTCATACACTCTCTATTACACAATACTGAACCATCTATAACACCAACTAACCCCTTTTAAAAGCCATTTTGGTTTGAAAACAAGGCTGCAGTAAGACAGCTCTCTATAAACAGTGCAATCTTGTTCTTTACTGGTTGACTCAGGTGTTCACTGCTGACACTCAGCTGGCCCTGTCCAAGGTCCTGAACCCTGCCTTTCTGCTGAGAGGACTAACAAACAGCACCAAACAAAAGACTCGGGGCCATTTCCCCCTCTTTCAGCTCCTCTCATCCACGACTCTTTCTCGTCTCTATTGCGTAATACGCAGAGAGTGGGCTTATGTCTAAAAATCCCTCTCTCACGTGAGAAGAGCTGCTCCCAGACGGCGTTTATCATCATCTGACGCTGCCTCCACGCCGTTAGAGCGAACCAAAGAGCATTTTTTCCCCTTTGCGCGTCTTTTCTCCCCCTCTTTTCTTTTTATCCCCGACAATGACAACATTTGGCCCGGAGTCACCGAATTCAAACCGTTCCCACACGATCACACACTCTCGCTCTCACCCCCCTCCGCTTTGGGGGGAAATGGTTTAACCCGTTGTACATCCACGGACACAGAAGCAGCAGCGGAACACAAAGGGAGCGCGGAGAGTGCCTCGTTGATCAGAGGCAGCGATGTAAACACAGAATATAAGACTCGTGTTTTCTATTTCCCGTCTCCATTAACGCTCTTCAATATTAAATGAGCGACAACCGTGCGTCTGTCTGGACGTAAAAAGGGATTTCAGAGGAAAAAACGAAGACAAGAGTTGGGCTTTGCGCACGCTCCGGGCTTGTTTGGAGTTGAGATTTTTTAGTTGACTGAAATGACCATGTTCTTGAAGAAATCAGAATGGCGTTTATTTTGGGACTGAGAAATGACGTAAGGAGAGTAACAGCGTCCGGTATGTTGCATTTCTGAGGTGAGTGACATCTTTTTCTTTGTTTACCACAATTTCTAAAGCATCATTAAAGTCTGTTTCGCTATTTATGTCTGGTCAAAAATACTTATAAATCCAATACGATGCGTAAAATTATTGTTGTATTACGCTTTGTTTTTTTTACGAACCCTCGCTGTAATTCACCGACGACAGCCCGCTCCGCTATTGTTTCATTGTTTCTGTCCATTGTTTTGCCCCGAGAACATGTTGTGGGCACTTGTTCAGGCCAGGCAGGGCACTTCCACGTGTCGGAGCGCATCACTAGCACGAGGATGAACGTGTTATGATTGGCGATTATAAATAATGGAAGGGATTAAAGTATGAGTTTGATCCTCACCCGTGTAATTGGTTCGAGCTGCGTGTAAACACGGCGGCTCGAATTGATTAGCGGCTGTAGTCACGTGTTCACACATTGGTTTCTGGTGGAAAAATTGTGGTTCAGTCTTGTTTAATTGTTTTAAGGCAGATTGTATTAACAGGTTTCTGCAGGTGATTATTCAAAATGCCAATCAGAGCAACATTGTTTTAAACTTCTGTTAGGATTAAGAGTTTTTTCATTTTGTTCACTATTATTAGAGCTGCCCAAAGCATGTAGGTCTATGCGATAACAATGTGCCATAACATATGAGCTGTGGTATTTGAATGCTTTGAAGTGTTTTTGCAAATGAATTCAGTTTGATTGATTTGATTGGAAATACAAACACATACAAGGCTCTGGACTAGCTTCGTCTCGTGAAAGAAGCTAAATCAGTATTAAAGACAGAGCCAGGGCTTAATATAAGACTAAACAGGACTAAACTAGGATAAATGTATAAATCAATTAGGTCTTTTGGGTTTAGATGCACCAAAGTTTGGATGATGGGTTTGAGGCAAAAAGTTTTATTATTCGTGATACGGATATTGCAATAACAATAAAATTGTGATGTATTGGGATTGTATTATGTGTGTATTGGGCCCCTTCATCTTTAATGATAACCTCCAGCTCTTTCAGGTTGGAGGGTCTCCTTGCCATCACTCTGATCTTAAGCTCCACAGATTCTCAGTTGGATTCAAGTCAGGACTCTGGCTGGGCCATTGCAAAAGATTAATGCTTTTGTCTGCTAACATTTCTTCATCTTTAGGTAAAGTGAAAATCTTTACCTTAAGATTACTGTGGTGCACCATATTTTGTTTCCTTTGCTAGTCCCTCCCAGTATCTGTCCCCTTCCTTTGTTCAGAGTACAGTAATAGCATCTTCATAATTATCACTTTCCTTGTGCAGAGAAGTAGTAATTACAGGCACTGAGCTTAAGTGTGACAGGCCATTACTTTTATGTCTTTTGTTGAACGTACAAATTGAACATCCCCCTGCGGCTGAAGGAAACGGAAAGAGCTTCAAATACACGCAGAAATGTGGTGAGGTCTTCTCTTTGTGTGCTTTTCAACAGTATAGTTGGACGTGTGCACAGTTATGTTCTAATCACAAAAACAGAATGATTTATGAATGAGGGGTTCTAGATAAATGGGGAGTTCAACAAGACTCAGAGGGGCTAAGGTGTGGCGTATTATTGAATTGTAGCAGTGCATTACTTCAAATCACAGTTTAGGAGGAAAATCTTGGCCATGTCTGACAAACATGTCCATAACAGGAATGTCCTTGAGCTTTTAAATCTAACATTAGATTTATACAGAAGGAAGGTTGTACTGTTTTGATTAGCACATGTGGGACAAAAAGAAATCCTTGGACTTGTGTTCATTCGGAACCTCTGAAGGTTGAAGGTTTTTTCAGATAATTTGAATAATTCATTCAAGCGCACATTTAAGTGAAAATAATACAACAATCTAACATAATATATTATGTAATTAGGTACATGCAAGTGGAGCTACAGCTGGACTAAGCCGTGTAATTGGACTACTGCCCTTGTGCCAGTTACAAGCACGAGAGGGAGGGCATGCTCCACTCCTCTACAGTCCTGGCTATGCTCTGATACAACATGTCAACGTTTTATAAAATAGCAACAGCATTTTGTTACAGAGCCTTTGGGCAGAACATGCATCTGTAGCTTGACTTCCAAACATTTACTGTAAAAATGAAAAAATTGAAAAAACACAAAATTTCCAGGCAACATATAGCACTAGCGTACAGTTCTTCTAACTACAACTATCTTATGTTGACTAAGACAGTAACAGTGGTCATTTAATGCACAGTGCTCTGCTCAACCACGGTTTACGCCTGCCCTGCAGTGCAGTTGCTAATGTTTAACAAACAAATATTTAAAAATATGTCCCTATATTTTTTGTAGTTACTTTTCATTTCTGTTTAAAAAGGACAATGTGAAGACATGGTGTTAACGCTACAGATGAAAATAACAAAGGCAGATAGCTGACAGACTGACTACAGGTTATGGTTTGCTGAACAGTAATACAAATGTTGTGATGGGTATACTCTAAATATTCTAACCTCACCAACCTGTCAACTATTTTTACAAATGAACAAAGCAGGGGATTACCTGGCATGAACCCATATCCAAGCACACAAAGCACAAGCAAAACTCGTTAAGTAACAATTATTATACCCTACATATTTGTTACACAGTGTGTTACATTGTACTTAATGAGGTGTGTTACCATCTTTTGTTTGTTGTAGTAAAAACTTACAGTGAAGTGAGCAACTTTAAGTGGCCTTAAATCACAGGTTTCATTGCTGGCACGATTGAGAGTGGGTTGCCATGACCCCCAACTTTTCTCGACTTCAGTTATGTTCTTCTGGTTCATCAAGGTCGTAGTGGCTATGCCTGTTGTTAAACAGAATTTTGTCGCTATCTGGGTCAATGTGTGCTGTTCATATAAAATCATAATAACAACAGTAACTACCCAAATGACCCTGATCAAATGTTTACATAACCCAGTTTTTAATACAGTGTATTGTCACCTTAAACATCAATGACAGCCTGAATTATTTTGTAGTAGTTGTGGATGAGGCTCTTTATTTTCTCAGATGGTAAAGCTGCCAATTCTTTTTGGCAAAAAGCCTCCAGTTCCTGTAAATTCTCGGGCTGTCTTACATGAACTGCACGTTTGAAATCTACTCAGAGTGGCTCAATGATACTGAGTCAGGAGACTGAGATGGCCGGTCCAGAACCTTCACTTCAGCCCATTTTTCTTCAAGTCATCTCGAAATAGCCACACTATTTTTATTCAGAGTCCTGTATTTCAGCTGTAGTTATGTTGGGGGTTTTCATTGCATCCTGAACTATTTTTCTGGCAGTTGTGGGTAAAGATTTTGTGGGACTTTTTGATGTTCCACTTCTTAATTAGAGTTTGAACACTGCTGATTGGTATTCTCAATTCCTTGGATATCTTTTTATACCCCTTTACACAGTTCCATTACCTTTTCCCGCAGATCCTTTGATAAATCTTGCTTTTCCCATGACTCAGACAGAAACAGCAGTGCAGCACTGGTTGAAAGATGCAAGGGTCTGTCAGGAGCCCAGAAACTCACTAACCTTTTATACACACACTGATTACAATCAGACAGATCACAGGTGAGAATGGCTACCGTTAGCCACCATTCAAACCTGTTTGTGTCACTTGTGCATGTTATCAGGCCAAAATCACCAGGGTATGTAAACCTTTGGTAAGGGTCATGTGGGTAGTTTCTGTCGTCATTGTGATTTAAAAAGAGTGAACACAGTTGTTAAGGTCTACATTAATGGCTTCACCCAACCACTAACTATGAGTGAAAGGCAGGTTTTGTATTTGTTGTTCTCATTGAAAAATGGCAAAACAATCACAAACTCTTCCAGGGTATACAAACGTATGAGCACAACTATATGTATTTGAGCTGAACTAAGACACTTACCTCAGATTTTGTGGTACTTTTGGAGGCTCTTATCTGAAAAATGGTTGCATCCAATATACATTATACTTGATAGACTAGTCTAAATTGTCCATTTATTTGTTATATCAGAATAGTGTTGTCACAATACTAACATTTTGAGTTTGGTTCGATTCCTGGCTTGAGTATCAAGATACAGATATTAGAATGATACTTTAACATCAGCCTTAAAAATCTAAACATGGGGAAAAAAATGCTAATCTTTTCTCCTGGACCTGCTCCTTCCAGGCTTTTGCGCTCTGACTGTGTAATTCTGTAACATGCAGGTTTTTACTTCAGTCAGGGCTAACAACAATCATGGTTAAATAGATAATACTTATTCCCCAAAGGAAATGTGTGTGTCTAATATTGCCCACACTCTGCTCTGGTGACTGTCTATAAGTGAGGAACAAATGTCAATGACATTTAGATTAAAAACTACATTAAAATGCATATTTTAATGACACATTTAAACTCTTTAACATCTTAGTCAGTATTTTTTTACTTTGCTGTCTCAGGACACAATACACCTGAAATAAACTATTATTTATTATCTGTACACTATCAACACTATAATAAAACCAGCAAAGCCTTGTGTGTTGCACATTACCTCGTTAAGAGAAGCATGTTTTCAATCACTCACCAGTGTTGAACTCCATTTCCATTTGAAGCTTTTTCTGAACAGCCGTCCTGTATTTCCTGTAAAGTTTAGTTTGTCTGTAATCACCGCTCTCCTGAGGGTGAGCTGGGGTTCTGTCACAGTTCTGTCAGACCCAGATACAGTCCTGGTTTGTAACTCTCCTTCTGCGCACCTCAGCTCATTAGCTGCTAATTGACTCTCATCATCTTTATTACAATAATACAGACCTTTAACACATTTTTGTGTCAAATATAAGCTACCAATTAATTCAAGACTTAGGACCACAAACGTGTCTTCAACAGAGACGTGAACCGGACACAGCTCACGCTAAACTCGAGCTTCCATCGTCCTCACTCCTTTTACTCAGACTCAGTGAGACATGTCACAGAGTCTACATGTGAAGTAATATGGAATATTAGTATTAGTAAGTATTGATACCTAAGAAACGTGATATCGTATCAATTTAAGCACAATGGAATTGCAATACTTTGTTGTGTTGATACACCGTGCAACACTATTTCAGAATGCTATTTCCAGCTGAATGTGGAAAACATCCCAAAGAGTTTTGAGTGCAATACAACAAACATGCTCAAACTGACCATCAATCTTTTGCTGTAAACTTATATAAGCCAAAACCAAGAGCCAAAGCTGTGCCATATTTAGGCCCGGAGCCAATGAGACAAGCTCCAATTTGATGGGAAGTCTGGCCACAAGTCAAAAACTCCTGTTTCCTTCTGGCCTTTATCCGATCTGCCGTCGACAAAATGCTGAAAATCTAATCCAAAGCTCTTGAGAAAGCAATTAGGCCAAACAAACAAGAGCTTCAGGAAGGAAAGCTTTCAGCTCGTCTCCAACATCAGAAACAAGTTATCATCAATTATTTACCCTCTATCAGCGGCAGCTTTCACACAATCAGGCTGGGCTTTGATAAATCTCAGGTAATAGACAAGTGCTACAGACTATTGCAGAAGTGTTGGACATGCTGTTTGTGGTGTTTTTATGTAAGTGCGGTTAACGCCAGCCAGGAAAGACGGAGCACAAAACATCCATAGGGCGATTGTCTGAGGCAGGCCTGGATTTAATACATCAAAGCTGCAACAAGACTAGTGTAGAACGGGTATCTTTCTGCAACTTTTGATATAGTCTCAAATCATTTTACTGTTTTACCAGCATGTTATGATTGAACACATTGCTTAGCCTAATGCATTGGTTTTACAGGTAATCGTAGTGCCGGACGTCATGTGACTCAATGCTTTCCTTCCTCCATATTATAAAAAAAGTTTGCAAAAATGTATATCACCATTAATCTCAGAGGTCGTAGCCAATTATGCGCTTCCTGAGTCACATTAGAACTTACTCATAAAGCTACCCTTTACCCTTAGCTCTTGTTTTGTGTGTTCACGAGAGACGAAGTGGAGTTCTAATACTCATTTGGATCAAGGGTAAGAGTTGTACACCCCTCCAAACTGATATTTTGGTGGACATCACTTGTAACAAAGGAGTAAGATAATTTCCCATCATGCAGTGTGTTTACCGGCACCAGGGCTGCGAGAGATGTGCAAAATGTAACTAATTTGGGGCAAAAATAAATATTTTGAATTGCAACAGTGCTGTTTTATGTTTCTTTTATCTTGAAATTGTTTTTGCACTGATCTGTTTCCTTCTCTGAAGATTTTTAGAAAAATGTCTGTTTGCTAATTAGCGTAAACAAAGAGTCCTTTTGGTTTTTGTGTTGGTTTTGTCAGGGACTGAGGAAATGGACAGAGTGGGATAAGCCCTTTCTTTAATTTTCAATAAATATCTAAATAAACTATTATTATTTTTAAGTTTTTGTTTTCATTTATATTATATTTATTAGGGCTTTTACTAATTAATCGCAGGTCTGGTTGTAATTAATTGCAATTAACTTACTTTAACTTTATCTTTATTCATTTAACTTTGCCATACTTTCTTTTTTGTATAGCATGTAAATTATAATGTTTTACATAGAAAATGATTAATTAATAGAATTTTCAGACAAACTGAGCCCAGTCGATAAATGTAAAAAATATCTAACAAATAACTTAAATTGTACAGTCGCACACATTTATACACCAGGGCTTTGGTGAAATAAATAAGAATCCTTTATAAGATACAGTAATACAGTGCATTATCAATACATTCATTACATTTACATACATACATTTTTGAAGGAATTCTGGATGTTCATTCCCCAGGTTCAGATTGGAAGTGTTGATTAAAAAAAAAAAACACTATTATTCAGTAACTTAAGTTCAATGTAGTTTAATAACAGGTCACATGTAGAGTACATGGCCATGGGCTGAAAAGAAAACATTCACCTGTGTGCTTCTCCTGCCATCAGCCCTGAAAATCATCCGTACTATGCACTAAGTTTTATATCACTCTGCCCGTCCCTTCTCTGCTCCCTCTCAAGAGATGTGCTTCTTTTCAGTGCAACAGGTTTTACCCCCGTCTTCACCCCTGGGTGCGATACCTGCCTCTCAACTTAGCCTTCTGAGTGCCTTATTTGACAGCTGTGTAAGCATGTCAGATCATACACATTACTTTACTCTTTTCCAGGGAACCTGGTAAGCTCTTAAGCAGACTTGTCTCTTTAGAAGTGTGTCTTTTTTGTTTTTCACCTCTAGCTCGAGTTTTCAGCTGTGTCAGCCACAGGTGCAGCGGTGTAGAGAGGGCGTTGCGTCAAATTAACGATTGTGTAAACCTTTTTTAATGCAGTAAACCAGAAACATTAACTTTCTAATGGGCCAATTACCAATGGGCACAAACATCTATGTTTATTTACAATCTATGGTGTCAACGTGGTGAGTGCTACTGTTTTATTATTGTTCACTTTTTTTTTGAGCTGAAGCCATTCTGTACAAGTTTGGCCAAGGTTGACTCGAGAACAAGCTCTCTCTCGGTCTAACTGACATTTTCTTTTCCTAGAAAGGTTGTCTTTGTCTTTTTGGTTGCTCACCATCACTGATGATGAAATAAAGTGAATTCCGTTTTGATACAATCTTAGTGCGATCATACGCTCATCATACTGCGGGAGCTCGCTATGTGCATATTCAGTCACTGTAAACCAATTTGGCATTCTCACACGAACGTGACCATGACCCGAGACTTGTGTCGGGACACTGGCAGCTCATCATCATACAGCGTTCAAAGTTTTGCTGTGAACAGTGACAGCTGCTGTTTCTTCAGTTACTGTCACAACCAGCACAAAAACCAAAGGGTTTTAACCCCAAAGTTACCTCACTAACATCCTAAACCAGTGTCCAGTGTCTAGTATGAAAAGAGTGATACACAGCGACCAGAACAACCATAGGGAAATACTTAGAGAATAGAACAGAAAATAGAGATACACAAAGGCTTCAGAGGTCCAGCTCTAAAAAGTTGTCTGTTTTGGCATGGACCATAACTCCTTCAGAGTAATGAGTTTTCAGTGGCCAGGTTCATAGTTCCCGTATTGGCCTGGCAGATCACCTTCAGTTGTGTCCAGTATAGCTCACCCACCCGCCGGTCGAAGGACAGCCGCTCTACCCACTGAGCTACTGCTGCTCTATTTCCATAGGAAAATCTGTGTTCCTGCACCCATTTGGCAATATATTTCTCCAGCTGTTTAATAGTAAATACATTGTTCATTTATAGGACTTAGTTTCCAGTTTTAGACTTAGTCAGAAACATTTCTAGTTGTTTTAAACAGTGCATCCACGTCCTGTCTCTGCACGCTGTCTTATTAAATGCTTCATCCAGGCTTCTTTGTTTACTCTGCTTCACTAATGAGGCGTCAATAATGAAAATCAGTCTGGCTCTGCGTCCACACCTGACCTCATCATGGATTTAGTGAAACCGTCAGGGAAATTCCCGTAACAACTCCAGCTGAACGCGGTAATTTAAGACGAGTGTACAGAGAGACACAGCTGTGAGCGGCATGGCTAATGGGCAGAAGAAGAGAGGGGTTCATACAGACAAGCTGTGTTTACAGTCAAGGGGCCCCTAATGTATGGTCCCTTTAGTCCACTGGATATAAATTTCCCAGTGTGTGAAAGACTGCAGCCCTCTTCTGGACAGTTCTTCTAGTTCTGTAAATGTCACCGGCCTGTAGTAACACATTATTGTAAGTCTGTAAAGGTCACGGTGAAATACTGTCAAATCACAACAGAAATACCCATAAAAGCCAAAATAGTGCATCACTGTGATAATTTCACTGAAATCAAAAACAGTTTTTCATTGTCTTACTGTATTTTTATTTTGCAGACACAATATGTAGAAAACATTTTGTGTAACATTTTGATTAAACTAAAAGAAAATATTAAAGTAATTGCTTTTAAATGACATGTTTGCATTTCAGTATACACTAAAAACCTATTTTAACTTTTAACGTAATTACCGTAAGCAGTATTACTGTAAATATACTAAATTATTTTGTCTTTATTAGATGTTTAGCTGGCATTTAAATAAACCAGAAAACACTGGATACTGTGACTTTTGTTATTTTCTTCTTGCAGAATGTAGGCCCTATAACTGTAATGTATTTTAGGATGTACTTGTAGTTTTTTCAGTGAAAATAACAAAACAAAAGTAAATACCATACATATTTACACTATGGACTTCAGTCGTTGTTGATAGATGGAATAAAAGCCCCTGTCACACGCAATTTTAGTCTTTTTTGTGTCAAAAACAACCAGTCTCATAGTTGTATGACCAAAGAGTGAAATAAATGTAGGTCAGTTATTGAGAATCCTTTGTAAAGTGGTCTTTGGTGTGGGACATTGGTGTGAGGTGCAACATCAGCCATTAGATCATACCCTTGTGTTGGTACTGGGTAAAAATTAGGTTGTCTGGAAAGGCATCCAATGAAAAAGCCAATGCCAAATTCTATTTCTATTTTGAATGCAGCACAAGTTTACACTCACTGACACTGCCTGTTTTTGAGTAGAGTTGAGTTGTAGCCTACTGTATGCTACTTTTCTAATCCCAAAATGTGATGGTGGAAGTTGATTCAGTGTACATCTGGACATTGTAGATTGCAAAAAAAATATAAAATGCTGTGTGACAGGAATGGCACTTGTCCTTGTTTGCAGCAATGGTAACATCTATATTAAAGTTCTCCTATTGGGACACTTCCCTGGTTTACTGTATGATTTGGCCCAAATGCAAAAACCAAGCCATCGGGTATTTAGTTGTTTATGTTCAGAATGCTTTTGGCAGTAATCTCCTGAACTTGGTCTAAAGGCAGACCCCAAGGCACCTCTTTTGGCCTGACTCTGGTTTTGAGCCATGTGCTGTGCTCATGAATCTGGGAGACAGCAGGTGGAGGAGGCTTAGTGGACAAAAAGCCAATGAACAAGCAGATGGAATGGCAAGATGGAAAAATGCACCAGACACAATATCTGCTAAAACCAAAATAGAATAAAATATATTTAATTATATAAGGGGCATTATTTTATGTTGGAATTGTACTTTGAAAATGTATGCTGCTTTCTCTAAATATTGTAATCCAAAATGAACCTTCACACTATAATCAAAGTCACACTTAATATCTTTTAGTATATTCCTGTTCAATTATCTGGTCCCTTTAGATTTGCTTTAGCTGTACTTTTTCCTATTTGTACAATAAGCATATAATCTATTTAACTGTTAAAGGTTTCCAGTAAAATAATGTTCCAGCTCAAATATCTAGTGGTGGGTTGCATAACAGTAATATCACATTTGGGACCAAATTACAGCAACACCACACTTATCACACTCTTTATTAGAAATGACTAAACAATACAAATTTGCTTTTGGTGTGGCAGTGTTTCCAGCTTGGCCAACTCAGCTGGTGTTGATGGCCACACTGGGCTTCTGCTGTGCCAGTATTGCTTTTAGTGGACATCAATCACATCATTTCCACAGCTGATTTCCAGCTCCAGCTGCCGTACTTTAGCTGCTTTTTCAGTACAGTTCATGTATTCTTGTCGCAGTAGTCTCCCACAAAGTTATCTTGACGCCTCACACATCGCTCTTCAGTGATGTAAATAGGTTTGCAGTTTGTGTTTATTCATTTAAAGACGCTGTAGCTTCACTGTTGTTGTTTTGTTGACAGCCTCCGCCACTGTCGCCTGAGCTCAGTTTATTGACACGTAAGCATTAGTTATGGTAGTGTCAGCAAAAAAATGTTCTTTGCTCGAGGATGGTATTTTTAAAATGGTCATGCTTCAGTGAAAAGACAATATGTGCAGACCTCTTTGCCCACACTTTTATTGTTTTTAAAAACAAACTTGACGTTAACGTGGCACTACCTGATATTCTCTCATGTCACTGTCTCCTTTACATTAATTCATTTAGCTGACGCTTTTATTCAAAGCCACTTACATTAAGCTTCCATTCACCAGTGTTACAGAGACAAGGTGGGTTAAGTGTCTTGCCCAAGGACACAACAACAGTATAAACTGTGGGGAGAGCAGGAATCGAACTGCCAACCTTCAGGTTATAGGACAGCCGCTCTACCACTGAGCCACTGTGCCCCCTGTCTCAGACACCACTCACCCCCAACAGCAGTCATGCAACCTTTCCTACTTTCCTTTTATTACAAAAGTAAAACGAGGCCTTTTTTCCTCCAATATACTCATACATTTCACCAAACTGAAGTTTAGAGCTAACGTTTAGCTCCAACTGCAGCGTCAAAACAACAGTTATCCCCTTTACGCTAAACATTGTTTGATTGAATTACCAATATTTATCTCAGTTTGATGTTGCCTTCCTTTTTTCTGTTTCTGTTTTTCTTTTTGTGCTGTTTTTCTGTAAACAGTTGTATTCAGCGCTCTGTTTTATCGGCAGAGGAAATACTTCCATATTGACGGTGTAGACCAATGAGATATCAGAATATATTCCAATCCATATTATTTCTTAATGGTTTGGGCACGTTGCTAGACATTTTAGACGTCATCATGGCTTTAATATCAAGGATTATTCAGCACATACTGGAAGATTTGTCCAGGTACATGCTTTATGGACAGTGCTCCCATTGGCTGTTGCTGTGCTTGAATAAATAGGTGTTAATTAAACAGAGAAAGTGTCTGTTCCAGGCTAGATAGGCCTTTTTTTTACAGAGAAACGGCGTAACAAAGAAAAACAAAAATAGAGATTCTGGGTCAAAACAAATTAAAATCTGAATCCATCAGCTCATGGGTGCTTGACTTTCTGTGAGTCATCAACTGCACTTCCACAGAGAATATAAGTCTGTCACACAGAAATAAACTCACACTCACTTTCTTTTGTCACGGCTCTCAGAGAAAAAGAAAATGCAATCTTTTCATTTTAAACATGTGTCAGATCTAAGTGGTGCTTCAGCTCTAACATCTTTGTTACTTTGATGGGAATGTGGATGTAAAAAAATGCATCTGAAAGAAGAAGATACAGACAGGAGTGAAGACAAATTTAACGCCTTGGCTCAAAGTATGGAGGGTGAAAAAAGCTGCAGTGAGAAAAATGATGCTGGGAAGCAGTAAAAGAAAGAGCTCTGCTGAAGACAGAGAATGAGCTGTAATCTGATGAAAGCCTCTTTACTCCTGTCACCTCACCTTCAGGGCACAGCCACGACCAGGGCTTAGAGGGATCAGCGCTGAGGCAACTACCAACAACAGCACACACAGGCACATACAGGCATACAGATGACAAGACCAACAGGAAACATGTCAGTTATTATATCAGTTTTATTATATTTGCCATATGAACAGAATGTATCTGTTCAGAATTGCATATATTTGGTTTATTTAAAAATAGCTAATAATTGGTCCTACTTTATGTTTAACATAAAAGAAACAAAGTGGTTATATTTAGACAGTGTTTCTGCCTTCACATCTGTGCAGGCCACTGTCCACGTATCTTCCGCAGGTCAAGCTTAGGACTTCTTTTTCAGCTCAATGACATCACTTACTTTCGGTGTGCACCCCCAAGTTCAGGAATTGCCGCCCAGCAGACACCAGAGATCATTTAGCCACTCGATACTGGAGAGGTAGACTCAATGTCATGGAAACATGGTTTGTTATGGACAAACTGTGATGACCCTAAGGACAAGATCTTTGACACAAGAGTCTCAAATGAGTTGCCTCCTAGAGACAGGGTAAGGAGCTCGGAGTAGAGCCGCTGCAGTTCCACATCGAGAGGACACAGGCCTCTGGTCCAGATGCCCCCTGGGGAGGTGTTCTGGGTATGTCCCATCGAGAGTAGTGTACCAGGACACGCCTTTTACCACCGGTAGTCATTTATTATATGTTGTTGCAGACTGTTTGTATATTACACAAAGCTCTACTGTCTTTTCCTAAAACCAAGATGTAGCTGTTTCATAAAAATTACATATAACTGTGCTGCACAAATCATGTGACAAGTCTTCATGAACTGCAATAAACACTTGGTTTTCTATATTTTAGACACTGACACACGTTACTAAATTGATGCATACAATATTCAACCCTTCTGCATGTGATAAGTGCCTTCAAACTGGTAAAAAGGTTCATATCACTAATGTGAACTCATGCAATAACACTTCAAAAACTATCTATATTTCTGGAATCTTTAACTTGATACACTGAATGTGACTGTCGGAGCAGAACACATCGGCCTCTGCTCAGATCCTTTCTTTGATGTGTTTTTTTTAATACAGCTGATGATACATGTTTCCTGAGGGCAAGCTTTCATGGTGTAATTACAGTATATGTAGCTGTGTGAGGGGTCACAGTAAAATGACAGCTCAAAGTGGCTGATTAGAGCGAGAGGACGAAGCCCGTACAAATCTCCATGTTCCATTTAAGCTGAACGGATGAGGTCATGTAATTACAATATATTGTGCAGAATAATGAGGCACAATTGCATAAACATCTGAGCGTTTAAGCAGCTTGAACTGTTATTCAGAGGCTTTCAAATCTGAGCAATGACAAACACTGTAAAAATAAGACCACATTCAGTGGTTGAACTGGACATCATTTTTGTGTTCTCATAAAACGTCAAATCAAACTCTCATTTCTCATCTCACCATGCATTTATGTGTTCTATTGGGTTTGTGTGTTCCTTTTCTTCCAAAAACACCACTCTCACCCACTAGATCAGGTGATAATAATGCAACCACTTTATAAAAATAGGTTTAAAATAGACGAGCCGTAAAGATCAAACATAACCCCCTTTTATAAACCCTTTTTATTAAGAGATTTTTTTCACTCCCTACCTTCACCTAAAAATGACTATTTTGACATAAATGGAAATTAAATCATCCTATCTTTTTGGAGTAAAGGCAAAAATTAATTTCTGAGCGTCCTATTCTAGTTTGTGATATGTCATTGATTTCCCATGATTTATCTGCTGCAGTGGGATAACAACAAGACCACTCTAAACCCTTCAGGTAAAGCACAGTGCACTTTTCAGATGAGGCCAATCATAGGAAAGACAAAACAAATTCTACTAAAGAGGCACATAGAATGAGTTTATAGAAAGCTTATTTTTGTTGTTATTATGAACGCAATAAGATCTGTCCGTTACGAACGTTATCATCTCAGCTTTCAGATTTTTACGCGTTACCTTTGGAGTTATGTTAAACAACCTGTAGGGGGCAATAGACAGAGTCAAAGTTTTCTGCAAATAAGAAAAACAAGAAGAACAACAACAAACATTGTGAAACTGGAGGAGGTTTTTATTAATGTATATCTTAAAAATGAGCTTTTGAGCCATTACATCTTGAGGGTATTTGTTTCTCTCTTTCTGCCAATGTGAGAAACTGAAGACGAATGTAATTTTCAACACTTTCAAAAGTCCATGTGGCATTTAGACATCTTGCTCTGCCACTCGTTAAGATGATAATAGGTTTTTATCAAACTCACACAGTCACTCATCAAAAAGTTCCACCATTTTCTCCTGCTTCAACTTTAGAGAAGAGCTCGTCACTGCCCCTACAGGCCACAAGCTTTGGGACTACAAGCCAAAGTACGGACCAAATAAATGCTGAGTGCAGACTTAAGCCTGTTCAAAACTGAAGGAAAAATATACAAATTTTAGGTGTTCCGTGTTACAGAAATACAAAGGTAAACACATGAATGTGTTTATATGCCACAATCATGTTGCTTTTGATTTCTCATAATTTTTTCCATGTTTATTTATGCATTTCCCCCATTGTAAATATCTTATGTGATCCAGGGTGCTTTTAAAATACTGCTTTTATTTGACTTTTTTATTCTATAGTGTGCAGTCCTACACTGACACAGCAGTCTCACTTGCATAACATGAACTTGACATAGGGCAGATTGTTGGAATATTGGTAGAAAAATTACTGGTAAAAATGGGTTTATTCCAGGATATACTTCCATATTACTTCACTCTTAAAGGACCGACGTGTATAATACCTTTATCTAATAAGTAACTGAAAACTAAGAAGAAGCAGTAGTTAAAGTCTGGATATCTGTCAGAACAAGCTGTTAGCTCCTCTGAGCCCGGATGTATTTACTGCACAAACAGCTTTTATTCAGAAGCCTCAGTGAAGCATCTGGTTAAATAAAGATGCAGTGGTGGCATTTCCAACAAAAGTGTGGCTGAATGGTTACTATGCCAACTGCAGTGTCCAGGGAGACCGCTCAGTGAGAGGCACAGGCCGCCAACAGAGAAACAGTACACAGACTTAAAAATATGAATGGATGGGTTTCATAAGGACATGTAGAGACCATCACAGTACATTAAATCGGGAAAAATACAGTTCATGTACAAATGTGAGAGCAGACTTCATATGTATTGAAATTATACTGTTTACTTTCTACAGCACATAGTCATATTTAGATTTGTTTAACTTGTAGCATGGAAACAGCTCAAATGTGATAAAAAGTAAAAGTAAAAGTATCCTTTTTCAAATGCTGTGACTGGCACATCTTGTCTTGATATGTCAAAGACAAATGACTTGCACTGAAGAAGATGCACTGTGTACATTTAGCCAGATTTAGCATAGTATACATAGGGCGCAGATTCCTCTACAGACTCACTGTGTTGTTACGACAGCGGCGCAATATTCACCAACATCAATTGTTTAGAAGTAGAGACTATCCAGGCGGGAAGTTTGAAAGAAAAGAGAGAACATGTCTTCTGAAACAGTAGGTCATTTATTAGGTATTACTCTACTGATCTCATGTCTCTAAACCATCTAAATTATTTTGAAAATATATATTTTAGAGCTAAAAGTTATACAGTGCAGTTAGTTGGCTTAGTTAAGGAAGACTATTTCTACTTGAGATTTTTCTAAATGAAATCAAATCTTAAATCTTTTTTTGTAATGACCAACATTGATCATAGTCACAGTGGTCTTCACAGGTCTTTGCCTTAGAGCTGTCATATTTTCTCAACCTCTTAGCACTGTCGTTACATATCTCAGATCTCTTTAAAAACTAGATGACTTTCATTTGTCGGATTGCCCCTTTCCTACAAAGTAGTAATAGTCGCATGTGTAAAAGGTCTTAAGATTCATTCATTCCAATAGGTCAAAACCCGGGTACTCTGGTTTCCCCCACCAACAGAAAAAACATGCTCTAGTCTTATTAGTGACATGACAGGGGTACCTGGGCACCCTCTGGTGGCAGCTGCCAATAATGAATTTGCCCGCACGGATAATAATTTATTATTTCATACACATTTTCATAACACGTGACTTAGAGCGCAAACTATAAGATCTGGATGTAAAAGTATAGTGTAAAAAGTAAAAACGCATAGTACAGCTTATAGGGTCAAAATGTTACCTGCCTTGATCGTGCAGCCTCACCAGAGCAAAGGCTTGACTCTGTAATAACTTAAGTGGAATTAGAAACCTTTCACCTGAGTTTAAGCAAGTAATTCCCCACCAAGCTCTAACCTACTGAACCAGATCCCTCTGCATGGCCTTTGTCAGGGTTCACCTCTCTCTCACATAATGTTACAGTCAAAACGACATTATCCCTGTCGTAATCTCATAATAAAATAGATTTTATTATAATTTTTATATTTTTTTATATAAATAGATTTCCAGCACTAGTCTATGGGCTGGACAGCAGTGTGTGGAATACACTGAAGACAACCTGGCACCTGCCTAGATACAGCATACTGTCTATGTTATAGTAATCTGCACTGACCTAAGTCTGTGTTTATTACTCGGAGAGTTTCTCTGTGACTAAAAACTGCAGCAGATTCTGCTAAATATTCACCAGGGTGAGAGAGTTAAATAGAGATTGACCTGTGTGATAGCTTAGTGGTTATTTGACAGGTTAAGGGTGGTCAGAGGAATGGAGAAGAGTTTGAGAGTTTGTAAATACAATAAAACTTTAGTGGATAGGAAGGCCTTGCAACAATGTCTTTGCAAGTCTGTGGAGGTTCCAGAATATATTCACAAAAAGTTTCAAAGAAGACATCCGGATGTAGGTTTGAAGGTGAAGATGTTTCAGCACAAAAGGGCCAATCCTGGAGGAGGATAGCAATGGACAGCAATGTCTAAATCTTGGCCCTTGAGTATCTTGAGGAAAGGAGGCTAACTTTGTTAAATGCAAAAGCACTCTCTTAACAAAGGAGGTAATCTGAGGTGCAACCTTTCCTTCAAATACAACAGTGTACGAAGCCAAAATACAAACAGTTTTGTCCAATCACAGTAGACTCAGGTCAAACCCCTCCCTTTGAGGGATATAAAACTCAGCTCTCTTATCAGGTGAACTCAGAAATGAAAAAGTCCCTTAGAGGAGGAAAGAACAGTCTTCACCTACAAACCTATGCCCAGATGACTTTTTCTGAAAGCTTTTTGTAATTTATAGCAGATTTAGGCCATTTGTCCACAACTCTATGCTCTCACATTAGAATTATAGACACGTTCATAACCATAGATGGACTCACATTGACCGTAGACGTGCTACAATCTGTTTGCATCTACTAATCCACGTTTTTAGCAGTGACAGTGGCACACACACATTACCTGACCTTTGACCTCAACTGGCCGGGTCCCTAAAGGTCATGAAAAGACACACATTAAAACAAGAGAGGTGACAACCATGCTCAAGAGGAGTTTCAAAAAGACGTTCAACAACCAACTGTTCATAGAAAAGGAACATGTGTTACTAAAGTGGCTCAGTAGTTAAGGAGTCCATAAAACAGTTTCTCTTGTCATTTCATGCACTGTGCTCTTGGCTGTAGCTCTTCAGGGACTGCTCAGATTCACCTTCTCAGCTTCTCAGCTTCTGTCCACAGGAGTTGTACAGTCCTGTTCCGCTCAGTATGGCTCAGTTTGGCTCAGTTTGGCTCAGTTTGGTGAGAGTGATCCCTAAGAGGCTTGTGTTTCCACTGTGCAGAGATCAGGAGAGCAGCTTCTGCTGCAGAAACAGTAATGTCACACAATTGCAACAAAAACAATTGTTTCTGTATGAGATATAGATAGTATTTGAAGTGGACTTTAAGAAACATTGAAGCATTGACAAAAATTAATAGAAAGAAGTGAATGATGAATCCTGGTGTGCAGTGATATGAAAGGCTGGAGGTACGGTCTTATACTGCTGCAGTATCCAGGTAACTCACAGCTTTATGAACATTAAACATTCACAGAGCTACACTGATTCCCTCATTTGAATGACTCTTTCTAATTACAAGTTCTGCTTATGTTTATTAAAATATCAATAATTTAATACAACACAATGTTTCAAACCAGAAACAGCTGTTGATTATAAATGGGGCTGCAAAATATGTTGCACATTCAGACTTTAACTTTTGTCTGTTAATATAATATTAAGACTACAGCTAATTAACTATAATCTGGTACAAGCATCTCTGCTTCGGCTTAATGTATATTGTACGTTGTCCAAATGTGTTGTGCCAGAAGGAAAAAGTCCTGTTTTAAACCTGGTTTAATCCCTGTTTAGACCTGTTTAATCCTGGTTTCGTCCTAGTATAACCTTTGATTCTGTTTTAGCTCCTGCTTTGACTAGTCAAAGTCACTTTTTACTGTTAAAGAGCATTGAAATGTTGTTATCACAAAATTTAAAATAGTTTTTCTATATCACGTTTTTCCAATATTGTGCTGGCCAAATTGTAAATACTAACTTTGTTTTGGAGTGAGGATTTTTCACATTAGTCATGTCATCTGACTGCAGTGTTTAGCCTCACCTTTTAGGACCAGTACTAAAGTGTGGTACGCTTTTTGGGGACGCTTCAGACCCTTTTCAGTAATGGAAATGTACTTGTACTGACAAGACCCATGCCAGTTGACAAGGTGGTGAGCATGTACGACCATGTTGAGCTCACACATAGCAACTGCCCCCCAAGCAACTGTGGCCTTGAGTGAAAAAGCTTTATGTTTAAAATCCACAGTATTTGTCAAATATTTGGAAGCCCCTTGAGATTTTTTCCCTCAAACCTTAACTAAATGTTTTGACGTTTAACCTTTCCAATAGCTGTAAATCTCTGCAGCAGGAGAAATAACATATCTTCCTTTAGTTTCTGTCAGGTCAGACAGTAGTTTTTGCAGTAAACACTTGTTGTCAGTATTTTTCTTTCTGTGTGCTCCGTCTCCGTCTGGTTTTCCGGCAAAGCTTGTGGGCCCGGCCCTGGAGAGCAGCGTGTCCTGGATTTGGTGATGCTCTGTCGCCTCTGCTCAGTGTGAGGCCTCTGAAATATTCATGCAGAAGCACACACCGACAAACACATACACTCACACCCAAATCCATTTAAAGGCCTTTTTACTTTCAATAGAATATTAGAAAATGTAATTTGTCTCGCAGTAGGTTGTGCACCAGAAGATAGTGGTCTTCTAACACTTTCCTGCAGAATGGAGCTGTGGGAGAGTTTGCTTATCATTATAGCTGTAGACAAAGACAAAAACATGTTTGATAATGAAAATTTCAATGATATTAGCAAGTGTTTCATCAGGATATTTGTCTAGTCTCTAAGTGTGAAGAAAATACCATATACTGACATCCCACTCCTTTTCAAGCAAAAGAAATGTCAGGTGGATTGTCTGTGGGTGGTGTATGTGTGTGTATGTATTTGTGTTCTGATTGCTCGGGAAAAAAAAAAGTAATGACTACTGATAGAACAGAGGAAGTGTCTATTCCAACACTGACTGTGTCAAAGAAGAAAAGTAAAATGTGGACAAATATTGGCAGAGCATTCACAAGATGTGAACAAGACAGAGATAACTGCAGGAGCACATGGGTCTGATGCTGAACCCAGAGTTATCGTCTTAGTAATTTGTGATGTTGACTTGGTCTAGTTTTAAAAAAAAAGCAGTAAAGGTTGCCATGCTGTTGTGGGGAGTTGAGAGGTTATACAGAAGAAATATTTTGGTAGTGTGTCTATATAACGCATCAATACATATAAACTGTACTGTTTTATTTACACTTCTTTATTTATAGCACTATGTCAGACACCTATTTAGTCTATAATTAGTAAAGTTTGTTATCACTTAAACTTTTAAAATAGGGTGAGTAACATTTCCACACTTGTCTTTGTCTTTTGAACATTTTAGGACGATATATGTGCTCAGTCAGCAGCCTTCCACCAGAAGTGGGGTTAAAGTCAACAAGCGCAGTAGATGGCACATAAAGTCCAGAGATCAGACTGGCACCGAGCAAGATCAAATCATAAAAGCCTTATTAAAGTTTCAGCGCTGCTCAAACATGACCCGTCACCTCCGACTATCTGCTCATGTGGAAACGAGGAACAGAACTCAGCACATCAATTTTGTAACAACACAAACAAGCACAGGAACCAAGAAACTGTAAAAGGATGGCATGGTTACAAACAGAAATAATTTTAGTTTGATTCCAAACTCCCATTTATCCTTGATAGTTACACCTAATTCAGTTTACCATGTCTGTGTCACATCTCAACCAGTGCATCCATCTGATTCAGCACATTAGAAAAGCAGATAATTGACTATTTACTCAGGCACTTAAACAGGTATCTAGTTGAATCTAACCCTAAATGCTTATTTTAACAGGAATTGTCTGTGGATTTTTTTTTTAACTAAATACCTCATCGTCTAAGTTTGACCAACCACAGCTCGCTTCAGGAAAAAAGGAGCACTCTCATTGGTCGACGATGATGTCAACAATAAAAGACAAGAAAATACAAGAATATAAACCTGGAAAATGGGTTGTTCTGTTGAAGACCCCTCTAACAAACTTTTCGAAACATTACTGTATGTCGGTCATGCCTGGGCCCTGTACTATGAAGCTGGATTAGGAGGTTAGCAAAGTTTTCAGTATCACAAAGCTGGTTTACTTTCTATCGAGGTCGGTCACCATGGTATGTAGGCTGCCCTGGAGCAGGTTAAGGTAGACAATAGAAACAGTGGGGACTGACCAATCAGGAACGAGAAACGAGCTGCCAGTGATGAGGAGGAAGGAAAGACGCAGCACAGAGACAGAAAAAATAGAAATCCTTCCATCCATCTTCTACCGCTTATCCGGGGCCGGGTCACGGGGGCAGCAGATTAGGCAGAGACGCTCAGACTTCCTCCGCCCCAGACACTTCCCCCAGCTCTTCCGGGATGATACCGAGGCGTTCCCAGGACAGCCATAAGACATAGTCCGTCCAGCGTGCGCTAGGTGTCTTCCCCGAGGTGAGGGTCCCGGTGGGACATGTCCTGCCTAGGGAGGCGTCCAGGAAGCATCCGAAACAGATGCCCGAGCCAGCTCAGCTCCTCTCGATGTGGAGGAGCAGTAAACTAACAACACTGTAAAGTCATGTCAAATTGTAATCAGAGGCTTTAACACCTGTATGACATTGTGCTCACAATTGGTTTTATCGTCAGTTATATTGAAATTAACGGATTAATAGACTGTGCTATTTATTTTAATGCAGCATTTAAAACATAGACTCCACACTTCTGTTATTGTTATTTGTTAGCTCTTTATGAGCATATGCTGTTCATTCAGTATCTGCTGCTGTAGTGTAGTTTTCTTTCATTTGAACTCTCTCCACTATGTCGCTGGGTGTTTAGTGCTAACTCTGCCTGTTTCACATGAATGTGCTCTCACTCCACAGAGAAACCCAGGGTTAACTCAACGAGTAGATAACCCGCTTTGTGATACCACTTATCCCAGACCAGGATTGTTAGGTTTTGTCTAACTGGTTAGGAGAGACATATCTGGTTCAACTTGGTTTGTAGTACAGGGCCCTGGTTTAAAGTCAGGGTTACCTTGGTATTGTATTGGCTTCCATCAAGCTATTGCAACAGAAATCATGCTTTAAGAATGATTATGATTGATGATTGGGTTATTATTACACAAACTCTTTACAGATTTTATATTCTTACAGGACAGAAGGCCAAGTAACTGGGGTGGGATCCTCCTTGACCCACTCTAGATAATAGTTATTCCAGATAGAAGTAATATTTAAATCTATTTGTGTACATACTGTCTGTTTCATAAAAAAAAAAAAAAACATTCTATTGCATATACATTATTTAAGATCCCCCCCTTTAAGCTCAGTGTACTCTTATTGGTCAGTGAGATCCCTCTATACACTTGAGCCACCCCAAAGCCTCTGGTCCTAGTCCCAATCAGTGTGTTCAAACATGGGTCAGTAAAGTTCAAGTTTCAAAATCTGTAAAATCCCAAAGCCACATCAAGAGGCCATCACAGATGCTACAATTACAATCTTTAGGAGAAAAAATGTTCCACCAGGATCTGCTCTAGGACTTTGTCAACCTTTTATATGAACCAAAAGTGAACTTCTTCACTGAAGAAGAGGAAAGAGAGAAACTAAATAGGTGACCTTTAAAGTAGCTATTTAAAGCTCCTATATTGCCTTTCCTTTCATACATTTTAAACGCAGCCCCACGTGATGTACTGCGGCCGTTACTTGTGCGTCAGTGGACAGTATATTGCAATGTCGTAAAGAGGCACTAGCTGAACAGGGTCGAAGGTCGGGACCGTTCACTGCCAACCTCCAAGGAAGCTGCTCCTATTGGCTGCGGGCTAGCACATTCCCATAGAAACGGCCGACCCCCTCCGCTCTGCCTCATTTTAAAGGGTCTCTGTGGTTGTTATAGCAACAGAGGGGACGTGACATTTTTGCGTAATACCTTGTTCCTTGCCTCTAACTGACCCTCTCTGTGATACAGTCACAGTGACATCTGGGTCGGCTTTGTGCTAAATGTGAAGTGACAGCATGCTAATGGGCTGCAGTTAGAAAACATGGGGATAAAGAACATGGATACTTGTTACCTTTTAGTATTTATATCTACAGCTTATGTTTATGTTTATTAAGATCTTTGAATCACATAGCGTTTTTCAACCAAAATAATAATTTCATATGCTATTCTAATATAGGTTAGTTTATTTACAATTACAGCATGGAACAGTTAATAACATTGAAATTGGGTATTTAAATATGAAATATGTTTTTTGTTTTTTATTTGTAGTACATTGCCATCAAAGCTTTACACTTTCATATACTAGTCTTAATAATAACATACACACAATTATATCTAGATAGCTTTATACATTTCTGTATACGTACACCTACATTCATTTAAAAATCCCTATTTGTACTGTAATATTTTTCCAGTTGCCTCTTAAAGCTGTACGCAGTTTGTTGCTTTATATTCTGTGGGAGTTGATTCGACTCATGCATGGCTCAGACAAGGGTGGCTGGGTTAAACACTGGGCTTCAGCGTGCCTTGTTGAGTAATGATGTGTGCTGAAAGGTATTTTTTGTAAAACATAAATGGTGTTTTTGTTGAGATAATACTTCTTAGAAAAAGTGTTTAACCATCTATCCTTCATCCAAAAACACCAGAGTTGCTCATGCATTTTTGCAACACCTATAGTCCTATAAGCACATTTTAGAGCCACTTGTGCAGCTTTGTATTGCACCAGCTGTAATTTTCTGATATTTTTTGATGAAGTGTTGGACCAAACAATTGAACAGTAATCCAAATGAGACAAAACTAGACTCTGGATAGCATAAGGAATAATTTGTTTTGTTATATATTCTGTACATCTTTTAATAACTAATAGACTGCAACCCCTTTTGGAGACCACACTGTTTATGTGTCCCAAAACAGTTTATGGTCTATAAGGAATCCTTGGAGCTTCACTTTTTCTACTTGTTTGACAGCCACATGTTTTATAGAGAGAAGAGGCTGAGGTTTATTTCTCAGAGAATGATTGGTACCCAAAACTATGCTTGTTTTTTTATTCAATATTTTAAATGAGTTTGTTACTGTCAACCCAGCTAACCCAGTTATCCTCAAAAGTTCTTCCTCAAGGTCTAGTCTTACCTCTCACTGATTGAAATCCCTTCTATGTATACAGTTGTGTCTGGAACTGTATTGTACTATTTATTTTCATTCACAAAAAATGAAATTAAAATTGCATTTCTTTTATAGATTTATATGACACATTTTCTTTTGTTGATTATAAGGTATTTCTTAAGGTCTAAATTGTATTAATAAAATGATTGTTTAAATATCATGCAATATCATTTTGGTTTTGTTTCTAAGAACAAGGGACTTGATGTGGTTCCATATAGAAGTGAATTTAAGCTCTTTAAGCTGATATGTTTAACTACAGAGTTTCTAAGTCTGCCGTATACCAGCCAGTCTGCTTGAAGACCAGATGCCATTAAAGTTTGTATAGGTTGGACTCTCTTTCCCGCATTTGTTTCTTTAAATCTTCATCTATCCATGAGGAATTGGAGTTACATTTCCTAATAGGTGCATGTCTGTTCACAATATTTGTTAATAAATTGTCAAATATCTGAAAGGCCTCTTCTGGGCCTAACTCTTGACCAGTCAGCATTCTTTACTTCTCCACAACTACTGATTTTCCCACACTGCATTATCAAAGTTGATATCTTCTGTTGGTTTAGAGATGGAAAAAAAACATTATAATAGAATTAGTTCATTATTCAGTCTAAAATAATGATAGGTCTAACATTTACTTTGATGTTATATAAGACATTGTATATTAGCATAACACATTTAAGCAGAGTTTACATATCACGTCAGATGTAGACGTATTTAGATAGTTCTATATAACCTTTGGTTGGCTGGCAACCATTGACAACAGTTTCAGTTTTTAGGGGGATTTTACTCTGTTTACAATTTTCCTAAACAGCTGTTGTCAGTCCAGACCAAGCTGAAACAAAGTCTGGTTCATTTGTAAAAGAGCAATTGGCCATGGTTGGACTTTTGAACCAAATGCACTGAGTGACCTTGACTGTGACACAGCAAGAAGAGCAAAGGAAAAGGTGGAAGCAGCTGTCATTTGGATTCCTGTGCAGCTAACGATTTTCTAATGAGCATTATAATGACTTAAATCATTTCTTAAACAGTATATTGGAAGTTTCAGCTGTTTGTATTAATTCTATAGTAATAATAACATGTCTCTGTATAATATACGCCAGTCTGATAACAATTTTTCTGTTTTAACTGTAAAATTAGTCTTTGAAGAGACAACACATTCCCCTCAATGTAAAGATCCTCAAACAGTGCAGTTTACCCTTATTTCACTTCCTGTACCCCAATTCAACCCATTCTGTTAAACCTGCAGCATTAATGTGATCAGAACTAAACTACCGTCAGCCTTTTAAGAAAAATGGGCCAATGACATAATAACAAAATCAAAATGAAGGACATTTATACTATAATAAAGGGTAAATTTTTAATAGAATATTTCATTCCTCAGACAGAAGTTGATAGGCCTGAGGATTGGAGGAAGATGAGTCCAAAAAGCAGCTCTTGGACAGTGGATGGTCATTCAAAGTGACAGTTATATATTTTTATTAGAGATGTCCAAGTCAAGTCACAAGTCTCTTTGAATATGTATCTTAGTGTGAGTACTAGCATTATACTGCTGTCCTATTAATAAACCTTTTGTATATGAATGTATCATTTTGAAAAAGTAAGCTATAGAGTATAGTAATTTCAAAGTAGATAAAAATGTATTATGTATATATACTGTCTAAAAATACAGTTATATATATATATATATATGCCAGAGAGGACGGTATCAAAGAAACAGTGTCCAGGGTGTGTTCGGTCAGATTTGATCTTATTAGCTCTATTTCTCAAAAAAGTGAATTGTTTCCAGGGATGGAAGGGTATCCTAAATGATCCTTTCTGCCATTTTAGAAAATTTGCTGCAGGTCTTTCCTCTCGTCCGAGGAGCAGCTGGAGGACCACATGGTGCATCCATATTACACAACACTTGTGGTGATCTGATAGAAATGAATGAGGAGCGTCTGTAGGAAACCAGTTCTTTTCAGGGTTTTCAGGCTAAAGAGCCTTTGCTGGGCCGTCTTTACTAGCTCTCTTGTATTCTCTCCCTACGTCAGGTCATCAGATGAACACTTTTACATTTTAAGCTCCTCCCCTGTTCCATCTTTTCTACATAAATTTTCAAGCCGGCATGCGGTAAGTCGTTCTGTTTTCTAAAATCATTGACCAGCTCCTTTGCCCTTGGTAATATTGAGGACCAAGTCATTGTTCTGACACCAGAGTGTGAGGGCCGGGACCTCTTCTCTGTAAGGCTGTTTTCTCAATATTAATTACTGTCCCCACCACGGCTGGGTCATTCGCAAACTTGGATATGCAATTTGAGTTATGAGTGGGAGTACAGTCATATGTAAAAAAGCAAGTATAAGAAAGGGCTGAGAACAGAGCCTTGGGGGATGCCAGTGTTGAGGATAATGTTGGAGATGAGGTCTCCAACTCTTACGTGCTGTAGTCTGTTGAAGAGAAAGTCCTTAATCCACCTGCAGAAGTAGTCCAGGCTCCTGCTTTGAATGCTTTGTTTTTTGTTAAAGTAATAAAGGCTGCAGATCAACAATATTTGAAACTGTGTTTGGGCAGTAGTCCTTACCTTTTCTTTGTTTTATTTTAACTGTAAGAGGTACGACATTATCCGACATTATGATGAATAATTCACTTAAGTGGATTGTGTTTAGAGTTTTTAGGGTGCACTCCCACCAGGGCCATTTAAACCCGTTCTGTGCCATACATGATGGGGAGGGGTCTCTGGCCCCCACTGACCTGCACTTACACGACCTGCAGGACATATAGAAACTATTGGAGGATCACATTGTATTGACATAAATAATAGTAATGGCCCTTTATGAAATTACTTTATCTATTCATTTGAGGGAATCAACCAACAGTCAAGACAGAAACAATACTGTCTACAAGCTTTTTGTTAACATTTAATAGGAAATTAAATGTTAACAAAAAACTTACAATACTGTATTGTTTCTGTGTTTGTACTGTTGAGCTCTTCAGTTTAATGTTGGTGATTGACACCAACATTAAACTATTTCCACAACAAGAGGCCACTGTGCTCAGGTCCAGGTATTTGTCACCTTTAGATTAATGTAGTGGTCAAACTGAGGTCTAAAAAAGACAGACAAAAAGTGCTATTTCAGCATTATCTCACTCACTCATAAAGGCCTCTTTATGTTGGGTCTTGTTTTACCAAAACATCTAGAGAGCCACTGTATAAATTTTAATTTTTTTAAGCATTTTTTCTTTTATCATTTCTTAACAGGCCACGCTTTGTCCCTGAGAGCTTTGCGATAACACTAAAATATGGACGCTTAAAATTCATGCAGCAGTAGAGGCCAAAAGTGCCAAATTCTATTCTTGCTTTGTCATTATTCATTTTTGCTGCAGCATTTCAGGTCTGGCTCTACATGGTCCGGTAAGCTGCAACATTTACCAAGACATTACAGACGGGAAATAGCCTGTTCTTAAGACCTGATCTGCAAAAACTTGTGGTATTTTCTTGTTTGAGATTAGACAGGTGGAGGCGTGACTGTAGAGATAACGGAGTCATTTGTGTTCAGGGTTCTACGGTGAGAATCTGGGCTTGCTTTTAAAGTATATTATAAAGAATATTCTCAATTTCATGAAGACTGATTTTGAGACTGGCTGTTGAACCTTTCTCCCCTGTTCATCACTAAAGAGCTTCCGATCACCATGACTCATGCTGTTCTCCCACAAGGCCTCCCTCTCGTTATAAAAAACACTTAATGGCAGCTTGTAGTTCATCATTGTAGTTCTAATCTGAGTTAATGCTATTAATTCTAGCTCAGGGGCACACACTGAAGGTGCACTAATCTCTTTGCCAATAATCTATGACTCACTTTTCTTTAACTTTTCCTTCTTTTGAATTATGTTTGTATCAAGTTTATTAGTGAGTAGGTTGGCTGTGGAAGCGATTGGTAGAAATGGTGGGCTTACTGTTAGCTTGTTGCCAATGCCTAGTAGAAGGAACTTCTGTGAGAGATGCAGCAGTGGACTCAAGGGCAGAATGGCAGGACACAAGACGAACACAAGATGGATGTAACTGTTCTTTATTAGACAGGTAATGATCAGAACCGTTGGATATAAATAAAGCCCGGACAGGAGTGGAGGGCTGGATTAGGAGCACTGGACTGAAACTGGGCGTCAGGAAGGAGTCAGGAACTAGAACCGAGCTAAAGCAGGAGCGTAGGTGCAGCACAAGAGCTGGGCAGGTAGGTACAGGACCAGAGAGCCGGCTGGACTCTGCTGGAAGTAGCAGGTAGCAGTTCTGGGTAGGGACTCAGGTAGTAGGACTCAGGCAGCAGTAGCCATTCTCATTCTGTTGAGTGATTGATAGAACAATCTGGCAAGAAAGAGCTGGGATGTGGGTGCTTATAATCAGTGCAGTCTGATGAGGAGATGAGGCACAGGTGTGCCTGCAGGAGTGAGTAATGATTATCCTGGGTAAGATCTTAGAATCCTCCCAGATTATGACAACTACAGTGTGTGAGAGCATTTTACAATAAGTTTGGGCTGTTTGTGTTTGTATCCAAGTAGTTCTGGTAGTACTTGAGTATACAGTGGCCAACAATTGTCATATTTGCTCAATTTTAGCAAAAAGTAGTAGACTTCCTAAACAGCAGTATATCATATATTAAAATGATGCACCTTCACAACAGGACGGATGTTATACGGAACAACATGGACAATTCCCTGCATAGGGCTTTTGAACAACGGAGAGCAGCCACTGGACAGAACAACACAACTTCTTTTTCATCTGCCATGAGACTATACAATCAATCAGTCTGTGGATAAGGAAGTCTTAACTAATCTGAAAGGACCTAAGAACTGAATTTCCTCTTGTGAAATTGAATCAGATGATACTGCAGAGAGAGGATATGCCAGTTGATGGAGAGCTATGCAGATTAGAGATGGGAAATCCGGCTCTTTTGGCTTGGCTCCCTTAAAAGAATACGACCCACAGAGAATGTGACTCCCACCTGGCTCTTAAGTTAGTATCACTCAGAGCATTATCGCAATTTAGCAATTGTGAACGTTTTTTATTCTGTCTTTTCACAATGTTTTTGTTAGAAAAAGTACAAGTTACTATAATTTCCCAATTTAATAAAACTTTAAATAAAACAATTGAATACAGCGACAGCAAAGTCTGCACTCTGCATTGTGTTCACAAATATTAAAATGCAGCCATATGCTCCTTTTTTGTCAGTTCTCACTCATTTGTTAACTTTGAATGTGCTTGCTTTCAAATCCTCCTCTCTCTGACGCTCTGTGTACCTGGACTGATTCACTACACTTGCCGTCTTAGAAGCGTTAATGACCCTCTTCCTTCTATCACATAATGGTATGAGCCTAGTCTGTTGTCCCATGTGATTGGTCGGATGTATACCCATCCAAATATAGTCCCACCCCTGGGCAAGAGACCCCACCTCTTGGAGTTGGATTGTTTGTGAACGACACATTACAAATGCAGATACTCATAGAACATCCATTAACTACTATTTCTTGTTGCTGTTTATTTAATTAATGTGTTTCTGTTTGACAAGAAATTGGTTTTATTAACAAATTAATAGAAAATTAGCTGTTGATATTAATTAGTCTGTGCCACTGTGAGGTGACACAGCTCAGTTTGGCTTTTAGGCTTTTTACAAATTTTTGTTGATTTGCAGACCTTCAATCATATTTAGCTGCTTTTTTCTTTTTTTTTTCCATTTAGACTTTTACGTGAGATGGTTTATGAAAGCAAGGAATGGGACAATGTTTGAGTATAAGGCCCCTTTTGAGTAAGTAAAAAGGATCTGTTCTTCACTTTTCTGCACTAGTTCTGAAGTCCACTGCACAACAGTCTACAATATCAAGACTTAGCCCTTTTTTAGCTTTTCCAATAGTGTCTAATACACCTGTGAACTGTATCGATTTATGCAAATTTACCCATGTGCCTTTCGGTTTTGATTTCACAAACTGCTGTTATTTTGTTCTTTTCATTTTAATTTAAAGAGTTTGTATACAAGCTCACATTGATCATATTTATGTTTTGTCTTTCCTGCTGTGTAAATGGGCGCTTGTAGAGAGGCCTATAATAGGTGAGATATGTTTCCGCAAATCTACTGGAAACTGTGTGGAAACAGGATCAGTGCTATTGTACAGACCATGTTGAAGGGTACAGAACCATGGATTTAACCAGATAAAACCCACTGAGATCATGATCTGATGTATATGATGTAAGGCTTGGGTGAACAAACAATAAGTTGCCACTAAATTGTGTGATAAAAGATTTTAAAAAAGCATTGACTTGTGCGTGTACAGTCTGAAGATGGCTGTGCACTGGGGAATGAAAGACTGCATGTGTAAACCATGATGTGATATGACCAGTGCAGTGACCTGGAAGAGAAAGACATGCTGAGGTTATAGATCCAGTGTAGGGTTGTTAAAGTTTAATGTCATATGTCCTTTTCTCCATGTCTGTCCCCATGTACACACTGTGCTACTCAGCCATCTAAGTGCTGTTGTGAGGCAAAAAAAAAGTTTTTTTTCTTTGATTATGTAATTCAAGTTGAGCAAATGTTGACGTCACCATGGCAACCATTACACATTATACAGTCTACAGATTTGCAGCTAATAATTGACATCTTACTAAGTGGTTGCTGGCAATGTGTTGCCTTCTCTCTAGTGTTTACCACAGGCTACATTCACACTCTCACCCTCAAAAGATCAGGTTGTCAGTTCAGATTTTTCTTGTCAGTGTGAAAATATTTAATTGGCTAACCTTGGAAAGATGCATAATAATGTAAAAATAATGCAATGGGCTGATATAATTGTACAAGTAAACATAGACGTATTCATTCATTTTCTACCGCTTAGTCCAGTTAGTAGTCACGGGTGACTGGAGCCTATCCCAGCAGCTTTGGGAGTTTTTTGGGGTTCACAGGTTCAGGGCTGACATTTAGAGACAGACAACCATTTACTCTCACATTCATTCACCAGGGAAATTTTAGATTTTACTGGTCCGGCCCACTTCAGATTAGAATATAGTATATTGTAGCTCCTGAACTAAAATTAGTTTGACACCCCTGTAGTAAATGTACAAAGTTTTGTTTGCCTTTGTTTAATATTGTCAGCAGAGTATGCAGTTTATGCAGTCAGTGATTTATTTTACATAATTAAAACATTAGTGGTTTTTGGTACTATAATATTATAAATTAATATTATTATTCTAAAATGAAATTGTTTTTTTGTTTTTAAAAAGTTTTTTAGAGACCATAGAAAAAAAACAAAATGTGCCCACACTTCACTCAATAAAGATCTTATTCTTTAACAGAACAGGCAGAAAGTACAGACGCTGGAAGCACTAATTGTTCTAATAAATCCTTTAGCAGTTTAATAGTGCTTTCGCCCCAAGGCAGCATGTACAAATCAAACTCATTAACCATAGTTACATTATTATAATCATGATTATATACAGTATAGCAAGTAATCACAGCCTGAAGTCAAAGCAATGTGTCTGTAATTCTCTGTATCTTCCTGATGTATCGATTTTTCTTCAGATTGTGCTAATGCTGCAGAAGCTGCACCATGGTTCAGGGGAAAATCACTAAAGCCAGAGTAGCTACTGTACTGTACTGGAAGTGTGTGTAATAGAGTTGTAGTCAATAGCAGAGTAACAGAGACAGGACAAGACCAAGACCAGAGGGTCTCCTTCACCAAACACTGACCTCTGTGAGTCTGGACCTGGTCTAAGACCGAACTACCTCTGTCTCCTTCACCAAACACTGATCTCCGTAAGTCCGGACCTGGTTTAAGACCGGACTAACTCTGCCTCCTTCACCAAACACTGCCCTCCATGAGTC
This sequence comes from Neodontobutis hainanensis, assembly GCA_024349245.1. Classification (NCBI taxonomy): domain Eukaryota; kingdom Metazoa; phylum Chordata; class Actinopteri; order Gobiiformes; family Odontobutidae; genus Neodontobutis; species Neodontobutis hainanensis. Next base: position 75,215 of record JALDNG010000227.1, on the reverse strand, counting down.
TGGACCTGGTTTAAGACTGGACTAACTCTGCCTCCTTCAACAAACACTGCCCTCCATGAGTCTGGACCTGGTTTAAGACTGGACTAACTCTGTCTCCTTCACCAAACACTGACCTCCATGATTCTGGACCTGGTTTGGATTTAGTAACTGTTTTATACCTATATATTTTCCAGTGTACAGTAACATGCAATGTCTCACTGGTTTTGGTCTTGACTTAGTTTTGACTTTTCATGCTGGTCTCATGACTTGGTCATTGTTGTCATGACTACAACATTTCTCAGAGCCTCCCAATGGAAACATGTTTATCTGCAGTGTTGTTGGTGAGAGCTGCTGGATGTACTTTTTTTTCTAAATGATAGCTCACTGCTCAGTCAGCATGCCACTGTCCTTAAAGTGCAATCAGTAATCACTCATTCATTCTCGTCCATTTTCCCTCCACTACATTACGTTTCTATATTTCCTGTTAATTTTATGTTCATAATAAAATATGGCATATGGCATGATGTAAGTTAGACCAGCAAAGCATGTTTTTAGAGAATTGTGTTTTTCTGAAAAACACACTTTTTTCCATATGTGCAATTATAAATATAAATCAGAGGATTCTAATGTGTAAACAAACAGACAAGCAGCTGATAGGAACAAAAGACTAGGCTATTGTTATCAGCAAGATGCAGATATTTTAAGGAATACACATTGTCCCTTGTCACTGTGACTTTACTATATTGAGAACCCTGTGTAAGTGTTGTGTCTCCTGTTTGCAGGTGGACTTGTCTCCATGGCTGCAGCCACCCTCTGATCTGGACTTCCCTCCTGTCCTCTCCCAGTTTCCTCCTGTTTCCTCCTGAAGCAGTTCCAGCAGGACTCGAGTCGCCATGCCTATCACCAGCCACCTGCTGGGTCTGGCCGAGGTAGGCCTCAAGTGTGACCAGGAGATGGAGCGGAGGTACGAGATCGTGCCCTCGGTCGTCTGCTCCATGTGCTGCCTCTTTGGGATCATCTACTGCTTCTTTGGTGAGTCATGAGCTGTTCCTCACACTGTACACTGACCTGTTCAAATGGTTACTAAACATACTGTAGAGAATGTAAGTTTAAATAATGAGTTAATGAATGTTATGTAGGTTCTTATAGACTATTGCTGGGCTGTAAAACAAATACGATTACAGTGTGTGAAGCCTAAAGCTGCCAGCCCCAGAGGAGTTTAAATACTGGCTGTGGTGAAAAGTCATATTACCTTTCTTATTTTGTGGTTTTGTAAATCGGTCTGGCTATAATTATACCCCTAAGAAATGAGACACTACTTCACCTGTAGATGCATGGATGTATTATAAGATCTAAAATAATATTAGATCTATAAAATGCACCATATAACATAACATAACATATTCAAGTCTTTATAAGCTAGAGTTTTAATAGTTTATAATCTTTTATAAATTTAATATAATATTATGGCATCTAATAATATATACATAATCATTATACAGCGTATGAAGAGTTTATTGTGAGTATTTTGACTTGAGTCTTGCTCTGAACAGTATCAGCGGCTGTTTACTCAGTCCCTGTCCCAGACAGAAAACACTGGATATCACTAGAACTAGAAAGGACCATAAAATAAAACTGTTGTGATTTTTTAATCTTTATTTTTGCCCAAATTTGTTGCATTTTGGACGTCTCTTGCAGCCATGAACCCATACTCCTTCCCCTTGACCCAAATGAGTGTTGGGACACCTCACTGTCTCTCAAAAACGCTGCAAAAAACGGGCTAAGGGGTACATATTTTACGAGATGTTACTTAATTCATTCTAACAGTGTTTGCAAATCAGCATATTGTGACAGAAATTATCTAAAATAACAAAGCCTTCCGACGTCATCTAAGTTTAATTATAAAGGATTTTTATTGATGGGAAGCACTGGGCTCTTTGGCTAAAACATGCTCACATGGAGAGAGGTCTTGATTTGGAGACACTCCCATTGGTTTTCATCAATGTCAGCAAGAAAGTAATGACTTCAGAGCCTACTGAGAAGGGGCAGGAGTGAGAGCCTAATATATAACATACAATTATAATATACATTTCTGATAATCCAGCTTTGAGTTGCTGTGTTAATGAGTAACTTAGCTTTAACTCCATGAAGTAAAAACATTTCATTAAATTCTGCTCTTCATTCTTAACAACCTGGAAATCAGCTCATTGACACATGATGAAAAGGTTAAGACCTGGATTTTACACTACATTTGTTCAGAAGTTTTTTGTTTTTGTTTTTGTTGTCTTTTCCAATAATTAGGCAAGTTTGAGCTCTAATTCCACTTTATTCTGTTCTTCTCTTAAGAGTGAAGTGACAGCTCCATCTTTAACTTGTGTTCTATTGTTTAGACTTTAGGCTTGAAATGAACTCACTTGATCAAACCCGGCCACAGGGGCTTCTTTTGTTTGTGCGGCTTATTTTCAAACCATGTTTAAATCTTTGGTCTGTAATTTCTATATGCACTTATTTTAAAATGGCAGCCTAATAACTACTACAAAAAGAAATGGATCTTTTACAGACCGGCCATGCACAGCTTTTAGTAGAGAATATATTTGCTTCTTTTGGCTCAGTGCTTTTATGAAAATCAAAGTTTTGATGAACAGTGGACCCCTGATGTCTTTCCTTCAGGCGACCTTTAAACCCAGCGAGTGGTGTTACGTAACAGGAGCCAGCATATTCTAATGAGCTTGGATGGAAAGTCATTAGAGAAGAATGAGTAATTGATAAATAATTTAGGAGGAAAGCTTTGTGTTGTCTGCGGGCGTTTGACTCGAGCCGCTTTGTTTTCTGATAATGATGTTAATTTGAAGTTAGATTATTACAACCCCAGTGCCCTCGGTGAAAGAGAGGCTGCCATTAGCTACAGAAGTGAAAAAACCTGGTGTTTACTCACACAAGAGGCTGAAGGTGTAGCCGTGTACTGCTGCTTTAAACTGCAGAAGAACATTTGCAGTTATTTCCCAGCTTCCTGAATGCCAGAAGTTTTTTTATGTTTTATGTCACAAGTTCTGTTTGCAAATGCTTGGGTTTTTGATTCACAAAGCAAGAACTATAAAACTCCAACTCAAGTGCCACACACGTCCTCTCTACATGAGATATAAATCAGATTTGAAGCAGACTTTTAGAAGCTTGGAAGCGTTGCCAATTATTAATAAAAAGAAGCTCATAAATCTTGGTGTGTAGCAGCACTAGAAGAAACGCCATACAACTCCAGTGGAAACCAGACTATATTTTCAATAATGCATCGCTTTTAAGCAAATAATGGTATTGTGACAATATCGTGAGTAGGTCTTCTGGGCAAACATGTAGATGTTTTAAACACTGTGTGTGAGATCAATGGAGCTAAGAAACACTGAGTCAGAATGAAACCCAACATGAGAGAAACAGTTTTACTACTATAAGGAAGGTCAATTATAAAATAATAATAATAATGTTTAGCTCATTTTGCCTAAGTTTGGTCTGTGGATCAAAGCAGCTATGATGTGTGTACCAAATTCTATGTCTCTATGACAAACTAAATTCTTGGGTCCCATTATAAGTTTGTAGGTGGCGCTAGAGGGCCATTTCTAAAAATAACCCTTTTATTTACATATCTTTGTATTCAGGTCGTGAATGTGCAGAAACGCCTTTTTGGGTCCAACTTGATCCGAGAAGGCGTTTGAGAGTTAAGGGATATTTTATTTTCACAAAAATGGCCGCCTCGTTACAGGCTTGCCACATCCACACCCGATATTACAAACAAAATGACAACTATGGTTGGCACTAGTGTCTAGATAATACTCACCAAATTTGGGGCCATTTAGATTAAAACACAATGAGTTGAATCTTTTGGCGTAAGGGGTGCGATTTAGGTGGTCGCGCCTTTCACCCCACATGGCGGACTTCCTGTTGAGTTTAGGCTGTGGCTGTCATAGACTTTTCTGTTTGTCCTGAGGTGTCCTATGGATGTACCAAGTTTTGTATTTCTATATTGGAAAAAATTTACTTTCACTTTCCATAGGCCCAATGTATTTTGACTTTTGTGGGGGTCACCACTGAGTCATTTTTCATATTTTTAGGGACTTCAAATACATAAATGTTTTGCTGGGCTTAAATTTTGGGGCCAATAAAATTTACTTTTTGCGCATGTTTACTGGGTCAAATTGAGTATCATTTTGGGGAAAAATTATAATAAGAAGAATAAAAAAATTATAATAATAAATCGAGCAAAAACAATAGAACCGGCTCGGGCCTAATAATAGTAATTATAAGTCATAATGAAGCTAATAATATGCCTCATGTTTGAAGCTTCATAGAAATTTGTACCCTGAAATCAACAAAGTTTTATAACTTCAGCAAAATATTGTGATTAAATAAGATGACTAATTTTTACAAATTATTATTTGTGTGTACCCACAACTCCTAATAGGAATAAGCGGAAGAAAACATAACCATAATAAATTAAAGAATGGACTTTGCATTAGCCCAGAACACGTCACACTTAATATTTTAAGCTTATTAACAGCACTCTCACATCCTTCCTAACCTTATGCCTTCATGAATCATGTTGTCCCACATAGACTCTTACGAATCCTCCTAGGAGAAAGATTTGTAAAGTTCTGTACAAAAACATTCATGTGTGAGGCCTATTGTTCATCAAACGTGTTTTAATAAAATATAATCATATCTGGTCTCACATAAACTGCAGTAATCTTAGAACTCTCTGGAAAACTCCATCAACATTTTGGATTTTTAGAGTTCCTTTTGTAGTATGTTACTGCAGCATGTAGGAAAGAATTTATCACCTCTGTCATATTTAAGTGTGAATGGACGACTCTCAGTTACTCATTACTGAGATGACTGATGTTCCCTGTGGACGGCTGCTGTAAAAATCTAGTCTAGTCCCGGGCCTGTGGAGAAAAAGGTGAGCTGTCACCGCCAACATGAAGGGAACACAAAAGAGCACTGCAGACAGAGTGAAGGATGTTAGAGGAGCAAGATGGATTAGTCCAAGGAGACCCACTGACAGGATAGGACACTGAGCCATGAGGACGTGGGGTATTCTGTGGCTGGAGGGAGATGAGAAGAAATGATGAAGGGTGTAACAATGGGAAAGAAATCAGAAAGAAAGAAAATAAAGAACATGTCTCCAGTAGTAGGTTTTTGGGGATAGAAAATGTGTTTTTGGACCAACCCATTGTACAGTGACTAATGGGACGCTTTAAGAAGTCTTTTGGGCAAGCAGCTTCAAGACTCTACAACCAATCCTGAGTTTTAATGTGACAAGTGAATTAACTTCTAGGGGATCAATAAATATATTTTTGTAGCACTGCGATGCAATAAATATTGTAAATACTGTGTATAAGTATAATAGTAAAGTGGTAGAGTGGAAAGGAATGCTGCCTCGAAGCAAAAAGGTCTTTTGATCCCAGACTTGGCCGCCACATGGCCTTTCTTTGTGATGAGTCTGAATGTCGGGGGTTTTCTCCAGGCTTTCTGCCCCTGTCCAAACACATGCATGCGAAGGTGAACTGAAGGGGATGAATGTGAGAGTGAATGGTTGCCTAAGGTCAAAAGCTGCTGGTATAGGCTCCAGTCACCTATTTTCTGTAGACTTATAGCTGCCAGTCCTGCCACACCAATGGTCCAGACATGCAGTGAGTCCTGATACATTGCATTGCCCAAAGCAGAAACAATTTCAAGTAAGGCATCTGGACATAGGTTTGAAGGTGAAGGGACTTTGTAAATGAATAAATAATTCATAAAATGATAAACAAAAGTAATATTAAGAGAGTGTCATTTTATATTCCTCAAAGAGAGGGGTTTGACCTGAGACTACTGGGATTAGGAGCTGCTGAAAACTACAGTCTGGAAACCCTGGTTTAGGTGTCCTTTAAACAAAGTCGCCTGGATGAAGAACAAAACATCTTTGCCTCCAGACCTACATCCAGATGCCTTTTTTTAAACCTTTTTATTTCGTAATTACTAGTGTAACTATGGCTCTGCACTGTGGTAACATAGGTTTTGTTGGATTCACAGTGATTCTGATGAGACTAGAGGCACATAATGTAAAAAAATTCAATGGCCTTAAGGATTTTGTAAAAGCCATAGAAGCCAAACACATTGTACACTCTTTAACACTACATTTTTCTTAGGAAAGGTGATTGTGTGTTTGTGTCTGCTACAACAGAAGTCAATATATAGAAGAGAGAGTTTTTGGAGCGCCAAGATAAAAGCAACTGGGAGCAGAACCTATGAAGCAGTAAAGAAAACTATGTTGTGAAGAAAATTGCTTTTCTGACAGTTTCTGCAGAAACATGTTTAGGTTCCACTCTGTCAGACGTGTGTCCACTCAGGCAACAGCTACACAGAAGCAAACCTCAGAGGAACAGAACACTGCAGTGGGCCGAGGGCAGAGGGAGAGAGCTGGAGAGGTGTGTGTAATAAATGAGGTATGGGTGCTGGGAGGAGCGGGCACCGCCGGAGGGTGACGGCTCAGTATTGTTCAGCTCACATCTGAAACGGCTGATTACACAAAGATAACAATCTCAAGCCAGTTCCCCTCAAGACCGAGACCAGACTGAGAACAGAGCAGGTAGAGAGAGAAATACAGATGAATACAGAAGCAGAGAAGAATTAGGCTGAACCTGCGTCTTTGTAATGATTTCTGTTTTTAGTCCTTTGTTAAGCAGGGCCTTTAGTTAGCAGCCACTTTCAGAAGTGTTTATTTTTAAGGTTCTAAGACCATTGTGCCACATTTGACCTTTACTCATTTTGTTGATGGACAGAACTTTAGTGTCTGTTTCTGACGCTCTTTGTTTATTTGTCTGCAACCCAACTTTCATTTGAACCATTAATAAGTTTAATTTCATTAAACAGATTTGAGTGCTGGATTAAATCATACTGGACCTAAGATCTAAGGGCCCTTTCACACCTGCACTGTTTGGTCTGGACTTTCAGACTTTCCCGTCTGGTTTGAACCAGATCTTCAGGTGTGAAAGCTCCAGTGGACCATGGTTCAGAGCAAACAGCTGCTCTTTGGTCTGAGTCTGGACCAAACTGAACCAAGGTCTGGTGTGTTTGTGAAAGCACGTTGGCCAGTAGTTTGAACTTTTGGACCAAATGCAGGAAGTAACGGCCAATTAAACACATTTCAAGGAGACCGAGGGAAATGGGAAAACAGATCGGTTGGGTTTAAATTAACATAAAACTCATAGATTACGTTGTTTTGCACTTTGTATAGTTTTATATTTTTTGATGCTCTACAACTAATGGCCAACATTTTTCTACATTTTTTTTAAAGAACGTTATAGTTACTTAAGTGCATTTGAAGTTTGTGCTGTTTGTATTAACTTTATTTTAATAATAAAATGTCTCTATAGTCCCTACTCCAGTCTGATTATTACGGAGCCCCTCTGGTCACACTATGTAAAAAAAAAAAATATATGTAACTAAGTCGTGGCCACGATATAAGTAAATATGAATGAATATAAAAGGAGAATGCACAATGGAGCAGCTTTTCTCCCGAAAGCATGCACGCTAACTCTGCCACCCATAAGGCTCATACATACAGCCAAATAGAGGTACCGTGACCTAAGCCTAGAACGCCCTCTGCTGACGTTTTATCGTAGGCTACACAGACATGCTTTTCCAAAATGTGAAACACTTCAATAATTAATGAACCAGTCTGCACACTACTGTAGACTATCTTAAAATCATAATCAGAAATACTTTACACACGCTATTTGTGAGTTCTAGTGCAGACTTTGGTGCAGACTTTTAGGAGAGAAAAAAATAGATTTGTTAACATCAGCTCAGTTGGTAGTTGACATATGCACATGACCTTTTCAGATAAAATGATTATATTTATTTTTTTATTAACAGATGCTTATAAATGTACTTTGGCTGTCATGTATTACACCACTGCCTCAGTGCAGACACATGGGCACATTTAGGCAGGAGTCCAGACCAAGTTTTTAATGGAACCAGAAATTTGAGCTAAGAAAATATATTGCTAAATAGGCCACTTCCTGCCACACAAAATTGCACACCAGTAAATCTGTTAAATGGTTATAATTTCTCTGACACCTGCATTAGTGTTACTAGAACTTAAAAATCGGCCTATAGGTTTTGAATGGGAACACATACCAGAGTATATACTTAACTCTACTCTGCAATGGTGGGCTCAGATTAAAATTTTGACTGATATTTTTGTGTTTCTGTGTCTGCTGCAGGCTACAGATGCTTCAAAGCTGTCCTGTTCCTGACGGGGCTTATGTTTGGCTCGGTGGTCATCTTCATGCTGTGCTACAAAGAGCGGGTGATGGACACCCAGCTGAGCGTGGAGGCGTCGGTGGGCATAGGTCTGGGCATCGGGACCCTGTGTGGCCTGGTGACCATGTTGGTGCGCAGCGTGGGTCTGTTTATGGTGGGCCTGCTGCTCGGGCTGCTGCTTGGAGTGGCCTCTCTGGTGGTGAGGACCTCTGCTTATTTATGACAGCAGTTTGACCTGGGGACAGCTCTGTGTAGAAAGCTGGCCCATCCTATTGATGGGCTTTATGGCTCAGACATAATATCACAGTTCACAAAGTAAGCCTACCTCCTCTATAGGGCTAGGACAAATTTAATTAATATTTATTGTGATTTGAGAAGGGATGAACACTTCTTTCACAAACTATAACGTGGTGTACTCTCCAAGAAGTTGTCTCTGCAGTGAATGGTAAATACAAGCAAAGAGATACAGTATAGCAAGGCATTAGCAAAACATTACCAAAGTCATAACTGAAGTTTGCTGATGATGTGACATTCCTGTAATTTGCATTTGTTTGTATCTAATGCAGCCACACCTTTTGAAACACAAAAAAGATTTTTCCACAAATATTCCATATTGTGTAAAATTTGAAGGGTGTCTGAAATTATTTACACATGTATTTAATGATTTAATGTTTGAGGATGATTGAAGAGTCTGTAGGCGCAAAATGGCCACATGTGGCTAAAGGTGTAGTTTAGCACCACCAGTGTGTGACTGTGGAGGGAATGAATAATAAGCGTGTTTGGATATCTGGAAAAGTGCTATATAAGTACTATGAATTATTATTATTCCACAATATCTTATACCATCACATTTTTTGGGACGGCAGTGGCTCAGTGGTAGAGCGGCCGTCCTTCAACCGGAAGGTAGTAGGTTCAATTCCCGCTCTCCCCACAGTTCATACTGTTGTTGTGTCCTTGGGCAAGACACTTAACCCACCTTGCTCCCAGTGTCCGTAGCACTGGTGTGTGACTGTGGAGGTGTGTTTGGTGGTGGTAGGAGAAGGTTGAGCGCCGTTTGTGTGGCAGCCCCCCTCTCTGTCTGCCCCAGGAGTGGATGTGTGTGAATGGGGTGAGTGGAAGCACGATCTAAAGCGCTTTGGGTGCCCGAGAAGGGTGCAGGAAAGCGCTATATAAATGCATGCCATTTACCATTTTTTGAATTACAAATTCACAAATTCATTGTAATAATAACTGATTGGATTTTTATTGCGCTTTTCTCCCGAGGGACTCAAAGTGCTTACAGACCATTCATCATTCACTCACTCCACAGTCACACACTGGTGGTGGTAAGCTACATCTGTAGAGAAGTGACATTTTGCTCCTGTGGACCCTCTGATCCCCGAACATTCTCACACATTTATAAACCAGTGCGGTGGAACTGGAGGTAAGGTGGGTTACTTGTCTTGCCAAAGGACACAACGAGGATTCAAACCACCAACCTTCTGGTTATAGAACAACTGCCCTACCACTGCCCCCACGTTGCATTCTGTTCAGGGTTATAAGATTTCTTGAGAACTGCGGCTGGTTCTGACCAATAATGTGTCAGAACAACACTGGTTTTAGGACAATCAGTCATTCAGAAAAAAATATTAATCAAAAAGCCAACTGGCTCCCTATCACACCACCATGTTTAGTCACAAATTACATGCTGCAATGTGTAAAGCCCCTGATGTGTGCTCATTGGCTGTTGTGTGTGAGGCTTCCTGTTTATTTCCCCAAAGACAATGTAATCAAAGCTTAAAAGGCAAAGCTAAAATCCAGTCTACTGATGTTTACGCATAAGTTTATGGTTGATAAAAATCAAAATTTTTCTTTGTCATGAGAATAGAACCTGCCATATAAGCTCTCCGTTTTTTTTTATGTTCCCACGTCCAAAATCTAAGTATATGCTGATAACAATTCTTTACAAAGGCAGCTTAGTGTGGAATACTCTTCCCTACAATGTTAGACAGATTAAAAACAACCTTTTATTCAAGAAAGTAATACAACTTAGACTTGTATTGGAGTATAACTAAATAAACTGAATTAATTGTAAGTTTATTGGTCAGCTGTTTATATCACTCCAAAGTTTATTAAGGATCGCTTTTTAAAAATTTCTGGTTTGTTTGTATCAGTTGTTGCTCTGTATTTTTGTTTGTTTTGTTGTTATTGTGATAATTCGTTTTTTTTACAATCCATTTGCACTTCATAGTGATGTAAGCATTTTAAATTGTTATTTTGCATGGACCTGAGGAAAACTAGCAACCATCTTTTGTAAGCTAATGGGGCTTCAAACAAAGAAAAAAGGATTAAGTTTTTTGGTTTTGAGGACGTTTAATGTAAAAACAACATAGCGTTGCTTTGAAAGGATAAAATAACCTGTGAAAGAACTGGTTACTGACTGGTTGTCTGTCTAATCACCTCCAGGTTTTTATTTAAAATACCTGCCCTTTCTAAAGTTTTTCTGTGGAAGACTCGACGTGGTTCTGCATAACAGTCGGGACAATCAAGTTATTAATATGCTATAGAAATATACTTATGCATGTATAAAGTCAATTTAATTGACTTTAAATGAAACTTTATAAAATAAAATATTCTTGGGACCATACAGAGGCTGTTTGAGGAGTTTTGACCATTGGATAAAAGAGAAAATAGATTATCTGTTTGTTGTAAAGCAGAGAAACTGTAACAGCTGTTACAGAGAAACTGTAACAGCTGTTACTGACTCAAACTCAACAGCAGAGATGTCCGATATCATCATACATTATCTCTCAGCGTTGGAGCTCACAGTCTTTGGTTTTCTCCTTTCTCCTCAGGTGATGGAGGAGTTCTACCACCCCAGGACAGTGTGGGTGCCTCTGGGGATCCTGCTGGGCTCCGGGACCTTGTTTGCGGTGCTCACCCTGCAGTGGCAGCGCTGTTTTGTTACCCTATCCACAGCCACGTTCGGCTCGGCCATCATCACCGTCACCGTGGATTACTTTATAGAGCTGTTTGCGCTGGTGCACTACGTCTACGAGAGGCTGAGGGTATGCACACGCTGGACTGGGTTCAACAATGCACATTGATTTAGACCTCCTAACTTTGATGTATAGGTGTTTGAAGTGTGAACATATTTCTAATCCTCTATTATCTGTTGGTGCAACACAGTGGACAATAAACTGTCAGTGAAAGTGTGCGGGACTCTGAGTGCATTCAGAGCACAAGCTGTGGTGCATTCAATGACAGTAAACCTTGCTATAACTCCACTTAAAGTAGCGTGTGTGAATATTTGACTTACAAGGTTTTAGTCGACTGTGACCCCGTTGACTTTTATGAAGCATTTTTCTTTACTCCAAGCCTCTTCCTGTTGTCTTAGAGTTTACGCCAAAATATTTTGCAGTATTCCATATAAAAGAGCATAATTTATTTTAATTGAGTCGAATGTTTTCTGGTGTAACATATAGTTTTTTCTTGTAATAACTGAACTCATCCATCTGTATTGTTTGCAGGTGGCCCCTAAGAAGCCTCAGTGCTGGTTCACGTGGGTAATCCTGGGGGTGTGGCCGGTCCTGACACTGCTCGGAGTGCTGATCCAGTGGAAAGTGACCGGAGAGGGCTTTTCTCACACAGAGGGTGAGCAATGCTGCTGGAATTGAATCAGTAGGGTTTGGATGTTATTCTGTGTTGATGGAGTGACCACTCGTAACTATACCAAACTGTGATTGGCTGTTGTTGTTAACTCGTTGGGAACAGTCTTATCTTTGGTTTAGAAAGGTAGTGATTCACTTAGACCATTAGACATTTAAATATAAGATATAAAAAATAAACATAAAAACTTTTTTCTTTTGTTGTTTTATTATTTTTTTTTTTCTCTTTTGGCTTTTTCTGGCCAGGCCAATGTTTTTACCCTTCCTGTCGCAACTCTCTCCATTTATCTGGGCTTGGGACCGGTGTGTCCTGGGTCTTCCCAGGGTCTCCTCCCAGTGGGACATGCCTGGAACACCTCCCTAGAGAGGCGTCCACAGATGCCCAAGCCACAGAGACACAGCTACAGAATACACATATTCTCAGCATCACACTTTTTGGTTTTAGAATCATCACCATTTTTTTTACTCACTGAGGAGTTTTTCTCTGAGTTGTAAAGTATCTGACATCAGCCCAATGAACAAACCAGTCTTGAAGGGATGGAAACAGCACAGTTAGTATGTTCAGAAGAGCACTTAGTTTTTGTGAGAGTCCTTTATGTTGGTTCAGGTGTTGGTCTTCAGTAATGTATATTTTGTCAATGACTTGTTTGGCAGGTTAACGCATTTTCTTCTCAGGAATGTTCTCCTTCATTTCTCCTGTGGAAGTCCACTGTCTGTGGTCTTGTGGGCTTCTACAAAAAAACAAATGGCACTTTATTGCTTTGAACTTTATTAAGTGTAGAACACCCTTATGATTTCTCTTTTTTCAGCCACACTTTGTAACGTTTCAGGATGTAATACTGCTAAACCTTATATATAAGATATTGTTGACAGTATCTGTCAACACAAGTTCACTTTTTGAACATTATAAAAATAAATCATTGTTAGATTGTTAGATATAGATTAATACATTACCAAAAACAGTGAAACAATATGACATACTTCCTGTGTAGCTCTGGGATCTATCTTGTTACCACGCTTAAATATTTCTGACTGTCCTTGTGGCCTGTTCAAAACCTTGAATTAGAGGAACATAGCAATCTTGCTGACTGATATAGCCGCCAGGCATCCCAGGTTTTTTTATGTTTTTCAAAAGAGACCTCCTGCTTGCAAAATTATATTTTAGTTATAAAATAATGTATAGTCTATATACACATTCCCTTTCTGATAACGACATATATTTTGTCGTGGATTTTATGTGGACTGTCATATTACACACGGTTGACACAACTTGTGCTCACTAATGCATTTATGTCACAGAAAAAAAAAACTACCATCTTTTTTACCCTTGTTACTGCACACTTGTGATCCCACAAACATATTGAATGCCAGTAAATGTAATTGCTAGCGTCCCAGAACCACCAGCCCACTCCCAATGCACACAGCCAGTGGGTAAAGGTTTCCAATCTGAATAACAAATTAAGTAAATCAATTAATCTATCTATGTATGTATATATATAAATATATTTTATATTTTATAAACTAATAAATAGACATGTTTTTTTATAATTGTGTTCTTCTGTTAGCTTATCAGTGGTTCATTTCACTAAACAACAATAATTTATATTTCTTAAATCACTAGAGTTTGATTGTAACTACAGTTCATAGTAAGAGTCACAAATTTAGATCCCGATTCTTCCTCTGCTCCTTCAATAGAATAAAGTAGAGCGTCAAAACTAGACAAGCTCACTGGTCGCGGCATTGCAGCGTGAGCACTTATGTCAACAATTTACACAACCAATCACAGCAGACCTTCCATCTAGCCCAGGGGCGGGCAAACTAAGGCCCGGGGGCTACATGCGGCCCGTTGGGCTGTTCAATGTGGCCCGCCAATCATTTACTAATATTTTATTGATGCTTAAACACTGCATATATTTTTCCTTTTTCTTCAATATTTTGCAGCAATTAGTTGATTACACTATACAACATGCTCCAAACGGGAAATACCCTTACTGTAGACAAAAGAAAAATGCTTTTAATGAGCATTTTTCTTGAGTTCCCTGTGTTGGCCCGGCCCTCCACAAGAGTTCCATGTTCTAATGTGGCCCTTTGGAAAAAATATTTGCCCACCCCTGATCTAGCCCATACTTTCTAGCATCAACCTTTCCATAGAGCCTAGTACACCATTGTTTTCTAACATCTTTACACACTGTTTGTGTTTTGCCTATCACTCTTTTGCTGTTTGTATTTTTAGAGGAAAATTATGTACTAATGTTACTAATATTGTGCAACAATAATGTAATGTGTTTTGGAATAAAGATGACTATTTTATTATAATATACTGTTCATAATCTCATCATGCACAGTATTCAGTTCAGTTTTAGTTTTCTTAAACAAGTGTAGACTTTTGTTTTTATAACGCACACATCTTACATAAACCTCTGTTGTAACTCAGATTAATGCGCTGGACTATTGCCAGTGTGTGCTGCAACTTTACATTAATTTTTCCCGCAAACACTAGCAACACAGTAAGTCACAGTAAGAGGACAATATAAAGCTCTTCCCTTTATTAGGCTTTTGACTTTGAAGAAAAATGATTTCTTTATGGTCGCATAATTAAAAACAACCCCAGTGGAATAAGAATGAACAATACTGAGGGCATTAGAATTCAGACACTGAAGTCTGTTGTGTCAGTAACATCAGTAGAATACAGTCAGTTACATACACATTTTCATTCAAGCAAAGAATGGATGACATAATAAACCTCTTGTCATAATTATGCACATTATTGTTTTTGATTGGGCTAATGGAAATATGTATAGGGGAAGTAATAGAAAGTGCCTCTATATATGAAATACTGTTTTCTGTTGTTGTGAGATAGAGACAGGTCAGACTGTGTTACTTCCACAGCACTCGTAAATCCCCTTAAATTACCTTTAGGTGTATTTGAAAAGAAAGTCTTACGCTGAATCATGTGGTGGCTTAGAGTTTTATTGTGAAAGACAATAAGAATTTATTTATTAAACCTTTATTGAAGACAGCACAGAAGATAAAGAAGGTACATAAATGGTACACTGATAGCAAACAAGACAGTGTCATACCATTCAAAACAAAAAAGAGTGGGATGAACAGGCAAACTGAAATGAGGAGTGACCATAAGAAGTACAAGGCTTTCGGAACAAGCAGGTTATAGAAGCTGCTAGAACGTAGACTACATTCCAGGGATGAGGGATTATATATATAAAAGTAAGTCTGTCCCTGAGAATGGAGAGAAGGCTGGTTGATCAGGCCCCGTGTCAAAGGGGATGGCAGCGTGGTAGATGACCTCCAGCTTGTGGAACAGACGTTAGGTGGGTGACTGTGTGGGGCACAGTGGGATGAAGAGAGCAACAAAAAGAGACACATTTTGTCCAGTGTAGTCTTCATTTTATAAATCAGTTGTGCACAAATTGTGAACTGTGCTACATTCTGTAGTGTTGCCCAAATGCACTGTAGTGAAAAGTACTTGGCCAGTAGACAATTATAATTGCAAACCTAATCTAAGTATGGTAGTAAAAATGAACAAGGCTTTTTTGCAACTCCTAATGCATTTTACTAAACACAGACATTACTACTACAGAATAACCACAGATAGCTGACTTGTGCATCAGTGAGGATGCAGTAATATGTAATCATTAGCAACGCATTTTACATCAGAGTAACTGTCCAGATGGCTTGTTACACTGAAACCTCTTGAGGACTTCCACAAAAAAGCTTTACAAAGGGCAGGTACTTTAGTTGAACTCAGAAATCATACTGACCAGAGAGAAAACAGTGAACACATATTTAAGATTTAACAGTTTGTTTAAAATGGAAATGCTATTAATGATACTATTGGCTAATACATGTCACACATATATTGATTCTCTCTTTTAATTTTAAGTTAGTTAAGTAAATAATAGATACAAATTTAACCAATCAGAAGGGGGATTTTTTAGTGGAAAAGTCACAACCTGGTTGAGATTACCTGCCGAGCCGGCAACATGTGTCCAAATAACTGTTAACTCAATAACCACAACTGTTTTTAGCAATAACACTCTTTACTGCTCAATCACATTCAACTCCATCAGTTCCAAATACAAGACTTAACCGCAACACATAAAACCCGCGCTCACCCCTCAAAATAGTGATCCTCACACATGCGCAGAAGATAAAACATAACTTAACAATAACTACAAGATAGATTTAAATCAAGCCTCTCTCATGGAACCTCTTAAAAGGCCCTCGAGTAAGGGCGCCACCATACAGCGATATACCTCTGTCCACTAGAGGGCACTCCAAAAGTGGAAATATAAGGAGAAACCCAATGGCGACTTTACAAGTGTAAAAATCATGTTTACAGCCTGGTACAAAAGATGGCTCTGGTCTCTGGGGGGGGGGTATTTGATTAATATGTCTGTTTATGCTATCTGAAAACTATTGTTTTACTATGCAGTAAAAGCGGAAAAGCAATGGATTTAACCAGCATTTTATTCCCCTGTGGTGAGAACAATATCAGTGGGGAGAGAAAAGACATCCATATTTTATACAGTCATTGATTTAAATCCAAGGACTAACATTTTGTAATTACCCTCCAGATCCGTCAGGACACAGTCATGACACTCATTTTTCACATTAAGATGGGCAACTATGTTTGTGCTGGGTCTGAAAGGGAGCACTGTTACTATGTTACTATACATTTATTTTTTGGGGAAGAAAATAAAAACAAAATGTAAATTTTGACACAAATGAACACAGCTCGGCACAGTTCAAGGACATAAGGAGACAAAAGAAAATGTCCACAGCTAGTCCTTCCTAGCGCCACAACAGTAAGGGCCCACACCTCCATGAACTGTCCCTATGTCGAATGCAGCAGACAAGTCAAGTATTTCAATGGTAAAAGTTCCAGGACAAGTTTGTGCCAGTAAGATTTTGAGGGAGGTTTGTCACTAATCCAAGATAGAAAGATGTTCTTTTGTGCAGCATGTGTGAAGATGTCATATAATCCGTTATAATCCGTCCAACATTACTGTCTCTATAATATTTGAGTTATTTTCTGTTTTCTGTTGGAGACTAGACCAATTTTTACATTTTGTCTGCTGCACCTTTAACTCCTTTCCCCATTCAGACCTCATAATCTTGTAAACAACTCCAGGTTTGAATGTGTGCTGGAGTGTGCAGTTCAGCCTGTGTCCAGAGGGTGCACTGCAGTGGGAGTCCAGCCAACACAAATGAGGTGGGGGTGGTATCATTAGGCCATCGCTCTGCCAGATGGTTCCTCGGTAGCTGTCCCCCCTCTCACAAAACCAACAACTGGCCTTCTCACACTTCCTCACACACACTCGCATCCAAACTGTGACGTATGTGACCACTCTGACCCAGTGTTAGTGCGCCGCGCTGCTTCCCATGGCACGCTCCATGTTGAACACCGAACCTTACACAAACGGGATTTCACGACAGAGACAGGACATTTTTCTGGAAGTGTTTTACTGTGGGAAGCTGCGAAAATAACACAGCCGCACTCGCCCACTCACAATATGTCAGAGTCCACACGGCTCGATGCAGGAACATGCAGAGAGGAAAATATCTGTCTGCCGGATGACTAAATAGAATATGATCTATTTATTGCAGATTGTACTTCAAATGCACCATTTAACATTTTTTTTTAATTCGACAAATGCATCTAGTGACAATAAAACAGAATTGTTAAAGGGAACATCCACCTGAGGACATTTCTGTTCACTCTGACAGAGCTACAAAAAGTAGGGTCATAAAAAGTATAATAATAATAAAAAATGCACCACACAGCTTGCTACGGGAGCCTGGCTGAAGCAAGGCTGGTTTGTGATCTCATCACACATTTTTTTTGTTCACTGAAGCGCACACTAAAGGCCAATGGATACTCCACAAGAACAAAACATTTATTCTTATTTTTGAGGTAACAAGAGCAAAGTTAGTTCTGACCAGGACATTCCATACTTCACAAAAATCTCAAGCACAGAACTCTTCACTTTTCCTCATTAACCACGCTCACTTCAGTTTTCTAAACAATCACTCAATAGTTCTCGGACACCTGCAAGAAAAATGTTCTGCTCAGACAATGTGTCAAGAACAAGCTGCAAGAACTCCCAAACTAGAACAAGAACAAATTTCTTGTTCTTGTGGAGTATGTATTTGTCCTAACGAGTAAACTAGACTTGACTTTGTTTTAATTATATTAAAGGTGTAAAAGCACCCCGAATCAAAATAGGCCAAGTATTCATTTTGACAGAGATCATCAATGTTTATATTAGTCTTTGGGTTTCTGCCTGAAAGTCTGCATTAAGAACTCACACATTTTTACACAGTATTTTTTGGGCTTAATAACTTTTGGTTTCACTCTACAGTTTTTAAAAAGGGACTGTCAGACTTTCCCCCATGGTGTGATTACTGTTGTTATGACAACGGGAGGTGGGCCTTTTGTAAAGGTCTTTTACTGTGGTGAATGTGTCTCTGCAGAGGCTCATTTTACAGTTGAACTGGAGAAATACAATCATTAGACTGGAGTAGGGCCTATAGAGACATGTTATTATAGAATCAATACAAACAGCAACAACTTCAAATGCACTTTTTAACACATGATTTAAGTCACTTTAACACTATTTACAAATGGTTGGCCACACAATTATTTACTTTAAATTGCATATTGTTAGTCCAGCCTTATGTTTGCCTGCAAAGTTTAGTATAAAGCCTAAATCACAAAATAAAACTAAAATGGTTTACAATGCTAGTTTTTAGGACGGATGTTGCATGTGTTACTGCTCTGTCTCCCTCTGCTCCTCTGAGCCACACTCACACTGCTGAGGCTTTCTGCACTAATTATCAGGCTACCTACGTGTTTGTTGTAAATGACTCATAAACTCTGGCTTCACTTTGACTGTAGCCTTTAAGCAAAAAATAGACACAGCTTTCTCGATGACTTGTGCTAAAGCAGAACAAAATTAATGTGAAAGAGTCACACTCGAGCGCCGAGTCTCTGACAGAGGGAAAGGGGCGGGGCTGAGAGCGCATGCACAGACACAGAGAGAGACCAGAGAAACAGAGACTCTCTGATCAGAGTCAGTGGTTTTTAATTGAAGGTAATTAACTTCCATATTGTTGCAGCAGTCTTAGGCCCACCGCTAATACTCTCATTGGCTGAGACGCATGATGGCGTCTACTGCATTAATTTGTTATTTAATTACTGTGTTGGCCATGACTTCCTGCAGTCGTCAAAGGCGCTTTCAGACTAGAAATGAACCGGATTGTGGTTCAATTTGGTCCAGACCATGACCACCTCTTTTTGCTTTTCTTTGGTAAAATGACTACATTATGTCTATTGTTTTCATCTCACAAAAAAGTAAATAAATAATGTCCTAGATGGTTTTATGTAAGAATGTGTACTCAACAAGTGTGTTCTCCTCCTCTTAAATAACGGACCTCCCACTCAAAGAAATCAAAAGTACCATAAAAAGTCCATACCATACCATAAGTCCTTCACTATGAACTTTTCCTCTTGTGTCTCCCAACCTGTCCCGTGCAGTGGTCCTGAGCCGACAGCAGAGGAGGGTCCAGCTCATGAAGATCCGGCAGCGAGAGGAGCGAATCAAAAAGGAGAATGAGAACAAGAAGAAGAAAAAGCGACAGAGCCACAAACCAGAGCACAAGCAGAAGTCCCTGAGCCACCACCAGCAGTACCACCATCCCGGGACATCCCACCCACACCAGAACCAGAGCTCCCAGCCTCCCAAAGTCCCACCCCCACAGACAGAGCCGGGGTACCACCGCAAACCCCTGCCTAAGAGACGTTTCGACGGAGATGTGCTGTCACCGGTCAGTTCTGCACCACACTTACAGGTTCATACAGAAGAGATGTGTCATGTAGAGTCTTTCCGTACTACTAAAAATTGGACTTTTAAAATACCTTTTTTTAAAAAGCTATGAACAGATTCAATAAAACCAGAGTAAAACATTTTCATAAAAGATGTGTTCACAAATTTTACATAGTGCACAATAGTGCACTGGTGAGCTTTTTTCCACACAGCATCAACATGGGGCTCATTCTCACTGCCCAGATACCTGTGGTGCACCTGTTCAGCACAGAAGTGAGGACTGAGGGGAACATTTATATTTAATAATTATATTCAAAGAAATGGCAGGGGCAAGCCACAGTATCACATTGTATCTCATTTATTAATTCATTCATTCATTCATTTCAAAAAATTATAGCCCTATGCTTGTGAGAAGAGCCCAAATTACATGCAGCCAAAAGCAAAAGCAGTATGAAGGTTATAAGATATATAAATATCCTTTGTGTTTAGACTTTAAATAAGTTATCAATTGTATGTAGTAAAATATAGGCAAAATATAGTCATCTTTATAAATTTATAAGTTTGTAAATTAAAAAGTTGCATGTTCATATTTAACATTGTAAAACCATAGTAATTTATTGTCTCATCAGAGCTACATCAGGAGTTTCAGGGACAGACAGTCGGACCGTCGAACCTACTCCCACAGCCGCATGATGAGCCGCTCCCGAATGGCCGAGCTGGACTACGACTGTGGCTCCCAAGTGCCCCTGACGGTCCCCAGCGGACCCCCAGTTCGCATCTGAGACTCTCCACTCCCCGCAATATGACTGCATGCCACACAACCGCTCTGAACTGAGAGACAACACCTGACCTTACCGTGCCAACCTTATCAACTGCCTATTAACCCCACAGGAACTCAGAGTGTCCCTGAAGTCACCTGCACTGACTCCTATGTCGCGTTTCGACCTGCTTTGTTCTCTTTTTCAAAGTGCAGGAAAATGTCTTTTTACATAGAAAAGACAATTGGACTCAAAATGGCCCTCACATTGGCTCCAGAACTGTGATTGCACTCGGCTGGAGGACACTGGAGAGAATGGACCTGCCAGTAATGGGGATTCAAATGTCACTGTCAAACATTTGTTTTTTTATATTGCGAGGTGTTAACTGTAATTTTCAGTGAGATCGCAGCAGGGATAAGTCCTATAATTTCTTCACTTGAGGCTGTGCTATTTCAAAATAACAGTGTGAGATGTGGAATTAGTGAAGTCAAGGTTACCCTGTCCTTAGTAATGGTTTGTTTATTTTGGAAGTGGTTTATTTTGGAGGTTACAGCAAGGATTGATATTACTGCAACAAAGTCACATAAACATTCCATTTCTTTAACCCTTAAATAGGCAATGTGTATCAATAAGTACACAGTTTTGTTCAAGGCAAGTTATAATCTAATAAAAACTGTATCATCAATGTATCCCTTGAGATTGTATGGCATACTTGTCAGTCTCTCACTATTAAGCTTCTATCACATATGCCCTCTAGAGGATGCCCGGATATTACATATCCGTTTTTTAAGAATACTTTTTTGTTAAATATTCCTGTCTTTCTTAAAAAAAAATGGGACAGTCCTGGAATTTAGGGATGATGGCTCAAGCATAAATAAAACAGTTCAACCGTGGGGGAAATCAAAGACTGTAAAATGACACAGTATATAGACATGAATGTGTCTATATATTTTTGCAAATTAGCCATGTGCTTTTTGGTTTTAATTTCACTTAGCACTTTGCCTGCTTCATTTATTACTTTATTGTATAAAGAGCTTGTGTGGCGTGTGCACAGTTGGTCTCACTTGAAGTCGGGCTGCTTTTTCACTACAGTGGCTCGCTAGTGGAGTATAAATGGGACACAAGGTTGATTGAGACAAAATGTTGTTGAGAGCCATTCCCACCCATATCAAAGAAAGAGCAGAAAATTGTCAGTATGAAATCTGTGTATATTATTGGAAGTCAGTTTGGGTGGTTTTGTGTTACATGCCACACAGTATATGGGTACAACTTAAACATATTCAATGTTACTGGACAAAAATGCTTTCATGGCAATGACCTTGTATGTGCTGGTGTTGATGTTATGGTGAAAGTCATAAACGGCTTCTGCATCCTACAAATTTATCTTACAACCTTCAAATGATAAAAAACATTATCAGCATGCCGACATTGATCATATGATGCTTACCCGGAGATTGCAGAATGTCACCATTTAAATATCCTCTATGTACAGCCGTTATGTACACTGACCCGCTAGATAAAAAAAAGTATATTTGGATTAAGTTAGAATTACACTGCATGTGCAAACGGGACTTTACATAAAATAATATTATATCAATTGAATGAGTCATTTCTAAAACATAAGGTTGTACTATGCTTCAAAAATGACATATTCAATTGAAGTAACATTTCTGAACTACAGCTATCCTGACTAGCTAAACTAACAAAAAAACGTTATTCTGTCATTTTGTCACAATGTAGCACATGCTGTAATGTGATTCCCTCAAATACCAGCGTGGTCACAATATGAATCTCTCAAATCAAAAGACAAGGTACTGTAACTCGGACCTCTGTGATACACTGAGAGCATGAGTGCATCTACAAACAGCTGCCACTAATGTTCACCACTGCACCTTCAGTCAAGATATTTAGCTTTTTATGTGTTCTAAGCTTAGTATTTAAATAACATGGATGGAAACCCCAACTAATATACTACAAATGGAATGAGGCTTTGTCGTATAGGTCCATCAAGGAAGGCAAGCTTGGGCAAAAAAATGGACAAAGAGAGTATAGTGATGGTAGTGGTAATGACTGCATGAGCAGTGCACAGGAGGGACACACAAAATGAACACCCAGATAATATGTTCGTAATAGAACATAAACTGATGAGTTCATAAAAAAATGTTCTCCATACAGTTGCCACAAAAGGGAATAAAGATCATCTTCTGCACCCAGCCATAAACCTTTCATTTTGTGATTTCATTGGTACAGTCACCAACGGGTATTCTTTGATTTTTGAACTTGCTTATTCATAAAGGAAATTCTTGTTTAGCAGTCTTTGTGGGAACATGTCATGTCACTTTAGCGCATCACTGCATAACATGTTTTTGTTATTATTGTCCTGGGACATCTAACCGTTATATAGAAAGATGTTTCAGTGGATTAGTGCGATAATAAACTAGAAGCATGGCTCTCATTGACTCCCAGTCCAAAAACATTACTGTCACTACGTTTACATCTCTACTCTTCTTATCTGAGTTTACATGCAAGAGGCGGTATCAGACTACCATTTCTCTTAACCAAGAGCGTTTACTAACATTAACAAGGCAACTTTGCTTATCCAAAAAATGTGTCACTTTTTTCTAAGTTGTAGTTCCTTATCTCATTTATTTACGTCTTTTTATTTTTTTGTCTCTCTTTGCTTGGTCTACGTAGGTAACTATGAAGCATGATCAGAGGCAAGCTCCAGCCACTTAGTTAAGCTAATTTATGTAGTCTGTAAGGTTAGACTACATAAATTAAATTAGCTTAACTAAGAGCTCCACAATCTGACTCTGAAATAAAAAAACACATTTACAAGTTTTTTGTTCTGTTGGAAATTTTTAACAGACTAATTAATGGGTATATTACCCTGACTGACAGCTGCCTTGTCTGCTGCGCGCTTCAGAAAGTGACTGTGGTTACAATCATTACTGAGGCAGACTTTATTATAATGTGTTATTGATGCTATATTGTACTTCACGGGGCAACACCAACATTCTTTGTAACCATCCACCTTTTGGCTTCTCATGCTTATGTACAAATATGGTAATCCCTTTTATCTCCATTAATATAGTCTTCAACTGCTTCAACTGCCACTTAGTGTCCCTGCATCAAGACCAGTTTCAGTCAAATGAATGACATAATGAATTGCTAAATGGACACAAACTCTCATCTCTCTACAATTTCCAGGATGTTTTAAGGGCTTTGAAAAGGCATCTGCTCCATGTCCCTGTCTTGTATTATACTGCGTCACCTTTGACCTGCTGCAGACGTGAGCAGTAGGCCCTGTGTACTGTGTTTGTCTCCTATTGGTTCCTTTTGTGGATTACTATAGTGCAATTCTTTTCTTTTATTATGCATTTTTGTTTCCACAATTGCCAATGTCTGCTGTATGTGTCTCTTTAACTGTAGATACTTTGCTGTAAATACTTTTGAAATGTACAAATATGGGTTTAATGTTTACACCATGGCTTTTATTGTAAATGATCCCGACAAGCATTTTTATTGTTGTAGACCGTTTTTTATTTTATTTTATTTTATTTTTTTATTCATATGTCAGATTGAGTTAGCTTGGTGTTGAATGCACTTTTTCCTGAGCCTTGACGCTGATAAACCATTAAAGTCACAAGCCCATTGTACTGTATTTTTTTAATGAACACCATCATTATTATTATTATTATTATTATTATTATTATTATTATTATTATTATTATTATTGTTGATGCATGGATTTATATGGACCTGTCCTATGATAAAGTTGTGATTCTACAATATTGTGTCTGTTATTTTATATTTGAAATGAGCACACTCAACATTTGCATACATTATATTCTATTTAATATTCAAACAAATTATTTTTATTACTCATAGAGGTAGTAACTAGGCATAAAATTGTTTGGTCCAATCATTTTTATAGTTATAGGGTCTTTATAAGGACCATATAAGCCATATACTAGATTATTCTTCTCTTCTGCCAGCAGGGGGAGTAGAAAACAAGAGTTAACAAAAGGCCAATCGCTCCATGTGTAAATGTGAAGATCTGTCTTGAGACAGTATTCACCATGGCTTCTCGGTCTTTACAGACAGAGCCATCATTTACCGGTCCTTTTAACACAACCTCGTCAGAAGTACAGCCCAGACCTCAGACCAGGACAGGGAGAGTCAGACTGGTACTGGGGCTGAGGAGGGAGACTCAGACCAGGGTGGGTGCTGGGCCGGGATCCCTCTCACCTGTCCTAATCAGCTGCGGTCCCGGGTTAAGGCACACCAAAGTTTCCTGGGGCTGTTAAAGCCAATAAAACTGACTGATATTGTGTAATTCCCTGCTTGTGCATGTTTACTTTCCATAAACTTGGTCTATATACAGTTTCAGGGTTTTTTCATTTAGGAAAACTTTTTTCATAAAAATGGTCAAGGATGTCTGCTGCCCACACAGAGCATTGTGCCGCGGTGAGTTGGCCCAGTAGTGGCCTATCGGGGGAGACCTCACCCTTTTAAAATGTCCCATATCAGGGCAGTTTATTCTACTTTATTATCATTAATATATTCTATAAATCATTTCTATAGTAGCAAGAAGCATGTTATGAGAAAAACACAATATTAAGGCAATTAACTTTATAGAACATTCAATAATACTTATTTCCGTTACTTATTTATTTACTCCATTTTAAGTCTCTAACCCCAGCAAAAACACTCATGGGTAAACACAACACAGACCCAATTCAGGCATAATAACGGTTTTGTGCCATTATGCAAGCTGAATTGAAACAGGTCATCCATTATTTCTAACATGCTTCGCCTTGTCTTCGACGGGATGCTCATTGCATGCTCCACTTCCCTCCCGCCCCCTCCCTCTGAAAATGATAATAGGCTCTGCCTTTGTGATAATTTATTTTAAATGCACCATAACCAGAATGAAAATCTATTTAAGAAAAAAAAATTGTATTTACAATATAGTAAACGTAATGAAGAAATTACAGTAGGTGTAATTATCTAATGATTAAGCAAAAAATATATATATAAATAACATAGGTTTTATTTTGTAATTGTTCCACTTGCACCATATGGTTTGAAAACTGAATTGTGAAGAGTTATATGGAATGTTAATGTTCTGACAAAATTAAAATGGTTGTGTTTCCGTTATGAGAATAGATGTGACAAATACAAGTAGCTCTCTGATGTTTTCATTTTGTAAAAGTAGGTTGGAGATCTCTTCTTTTACATTTCAGTTCAAATGGAAGCTTATCATGAAAATGATTCAGTTCAGATTGTTTCACATTAGTTCTTACAGTAAAATAAGGGAGGAAGTTAGCAAATTGCATTACAGGGTGGATTTCTAGGGGTTCAAAATTTTCTAGGGTGGGTCCAACTAAGCCCTAAACATACAGCAGAAGCTTGAATGAGAACCACAGTTTTAGGTATGTTAACTCGAGTAAGAGGAATTAGAATTACTGCAGTCTTGAGCATTGGACAGGAACTGAAAGCCAAGAACTTTGAGTTCTTAACAAAAAAATTTAAGGGTATCTGTTCCAAGTTACATATCTGTGAAACCTCCTTTTTATCCAGGACATACACCCTAAAGTAGTTCAAAAGTACAGAGGCCTCCATTCCTCCAAAAGTTTTAACTACGCTACAATTTAATTTAGACAAATATATGTTTAACATAATTACCTCTCCTCAAAATGAAAATTT
The DNA here is from genome assembly GCA_024349245.1 of Neodontobutis hainanensis. NCBI lineage: Eukaryota > Metazoa > Chordata > Actinopteri > Gobiiformes > Odontobutidae > Neodontobutis > Neodontobutis hainanensis. Next base: position 48,977 of record JALDNG010000227.1, on the reverse strand, counting down.
ACCAGAAAAGCTCTGCCATGATACCTGACTGCCCAGATGGTCTGTTCCACAGTGTCAGGTCACATCAGCTTCTCATTTTACAGTTTTAACACAGAAAAACAGACGAGTGCAGAGTCAGTAGAAACCTATTCTTATTTATGTTAAATTATTACAAACTAACAATGTGCAGCTTGGCACTTGTTTCATTTTGTTAATCTTACTTTAAAATGGTCGACTGCAAAGAAGACATATGCTGCAGAGTAGTGGTTTCATACTATCACAAAAACAACATTTAAACCACACTGATATCAGTTTTACTGACTATAGGCCGGGAGCCAAGCCCCTCTACAGGATTTTGTTGCTATTTTTCAGTAAAGATTTTTTTTAGTCTTTGGTACATTACGAGTCCATAATATTTTTTTGTTTTGGTCACACTTTTTTGGTAAATGCTTCATTTGGAATTATGGGAGTCTGGATTTTGAGGTCCTACTGTTACATAAAGTGTTGCAGAATAATGTAACTTGGGCGGAAACATCCTGACTTAATGGTTAACATAACAAAATGTAATTCTGGTTTCAATTATAAAAAAAAGACCACCCTGCTAAAACATTCTCTTCACAAATCCTTACATTTGGACATTGTGTGATTAAAATATTATCTCAATTGTAAATGGAAAATTGCCCCAGCTTCAGTTTCAGCCCAAGATGAACTCTGTATCTTAAACACATGACCTGCTATGGCTAAAGATATATTCAGTCAAACGGGAGCTAACTCAAACTGGAGAAATCCCATTTATTTGCCTTCTAGCCTGCAGGCATGCACAAAGCAAGTCTTTTGGTTTTCTTTTGGCCTGTCAAATCTGTAAATGTAAAAACTATTTCAAACTTTTACAAAACTGCCTTAACCACAAAGTCTATATCACATGTTTTAGGAGATGTGTATTTCACACAGTTGTTGAAGGCAATCTTGTAGCTTATGTCAGCATTGATTGAGAAGGAGCTCTGTGCAGTCCCCTAAAAGTACAATGCATAGCAGCTCAGGCAAACAGAAACTGCACACTGAAGATAAACCTTATCAGGTTTGAGTTTTATAGAATTCATCATACAATATTTTTAATTGGGGGTTAAAAACACATTTCTATATCACTTCTATAGTCAGTGGATGAACCTACCACCAAACACATTTCCCTTACTTAGATATATAACATTAATGGATTTTAAAGAACAGTTGTAATAAAAGTGTAATAAAGCAGCCTTCTTCCTGATGCTGGTGGTGGTGAAATAACCTGCCCTTGTGCCTCAAGCTTAAATAAGGGTTATTAACAATGCTGGAGTTAAAAATGCAAAGTTAGCTATCCACAGTTTAAAGATGAAGGCACAATTGTTAAGCTTTTGAAACCGAGGAAGATAAGCTCCTGAACTACCTTCACTGACTGTTTCTGGATCATGGTTCTGATGTTGAGGCCCGAGGGGGAAGCTTCTTTTACCATTAGACAGATGGTGCTCAGGGGCATGACAAAGACAGGGGCAGCAGAACCAAAAAGGGCACTTAAAGAACTTTTTCTGCATCAGAGAGTTCCTCCTCCTTGAACCGCCACCTTATCGTGGTGGAGGGGTTTGAGTGCCCGGATGATCCTAGGAGCTATGTTGTCGGGGGCTATATGCCCCTGGTAGGGTCTCCCAAGGCAAACAGGTCCTAGGTGACGGGCCAGACAAAGCGCGGTTCAGAACCCTTTATGGAAAGTTTAAAATCGAGGACCGCTACGTCGCCCGGTATGGCGCAACCGGGGCCCCACCCTGGAGCCAGGCCCGGGGTTGGGGCTCATATGCGAGCGCCTGGTGGCCGGGTCTTTCCCCACGGGGCCCGGCCGGGCTCAGCCCTAAAGAGCGATGTGGGACCGACCTCCCGTGGGCCCACCACCTGCAGGAGGAACCGTAAGGGGCCGGTGCAATGTGGATTGGGTGGCAGTCGAAGGCGGAGGCCTCGACGACCCAATCCCCGGACACAGAATCTGGCTCTAGGGACATGGAATGTCACCTCGCTGGCGGGTAAGGAGCCTGAGCTTGTGCGGGAGGTTGAGAGATACCGACTAGAGATAGTCGGGCTCACCTCCACGCACAGCTTGGGCTCTGGAACCCAAATCCTCGAGAGAGGCTGGACTCTCCACTACTCTGGAGTTGCCTGCGGTGAGAGGCGGCAGGCTGGTGTGGGTTTGCTTATTGCCCCCCGGCTCAGCCGCCATGTGTTGGAGTTCACCCCGGTGAACGAGAGGGTCGCTTCCCTGCGCCTTCGGGTCGGGGATAGGTCTCTCACTATTGTTTGTGCTTATGGGCCAAATGGCAGTGCAGAGTACCCGGCCTTCTTGGAGTCTCTGGGAGGGGTGCTGGAAAGTGCTCCAACCGGGGACTCCATCGTTCTACTGGGGGACTTCAACGCTCACGTGGGCAGCGACAGTGACACCTGGAGGCGTGATTGGGAGGAACGGCCCCTGATCTGAACCGAGTGGTGTTCTGTTATTGGACTTCTGTGCTAGCAACAGTTTGTCCATAACGAACACCATGTTCAAGCATAAGGGTGTCCATCAGTGCACGTGGCACCAGGACACCCTCGGCGGTCGATGATCGACTTTGTAGTTGTTTCATCTGACCTCCGACCGTATGTCTTGAACACTCGGGTGAAGAGAGAGAAGCGAGCTGTCAACTGATCACCACCTGGTGGTGAGTTGGATCGATGGCGGGGAGAAGGTCGGACAGACTTGGCAGACCCAAGCGTACTGTGAGGGTCTGTTGGGAGCGTTTGGCGAGTCCCCTGTCAGAGAGATCTTCAACTCCCACCTCCAACAGAGCTTCGACCAGATTCCGAGGAGACTGGAGACATTGAGTCCGAGTGGACCATGTTTTCCACCTCCATTGTCGGCGCAGCCACTCGGCTGTGGCGCAAAGTCTCCGGTGCCTGTCGTGGCGGCAATCCACGAACCCGGTGGTGGACACCGGAAGTAAGGAGGCCGTCAAGCTGAAGAAGGAGACCTATCGAGCCTGGTTGGCTTGTGGGACTCCTGAGGCAGCTGATAGGTACCGGCAGGCCAAGCGAGCTGCAGCACGGGTGGTTGTGGAGGCAAAAACTCGGGTCTGGGAGGAGTTCGGTGAGGCCATGGAAAAAGACTATCGGTCGGCCTCGAAGAAATTCTGGCAAACCGTCCGGCACCTCAGGAGGGGGAAGCAGTGCCCTGCCAACACTGTTTACAGTGGAGGTGGGAATCTGCTGACCTCAACTGGGGATATTGTTGGACGGTGGAAGGAATACTTCGAGGATCTCCTCAACCCCACCGTCACGTCTTCCACTGAGGAAGCAGAGGCCGAGGGCTCAGAGGTGGACTCGTCCATCACCCGGGCCAGAGTCACTGAGGTAGTTGGGAAGCTCCTCGGTGGCAAGGCACCGGGGGGTGGATGAGGTACGCCCTGAGTACCTCAAGTCTCTGGATGTTGTGGGGCTGTCTTGGCTGACACTCCTCTGCAACATCGCGTGGCGGTCGGGGACAGTACCTCTGGACTGGCAGACCGGGATGGTGGTCCCCCTTTTTAAGAAGGGGGACCGGAGGGTGTGTTCCAACTACAGAGGGATAACACTCCTCAGCCTCTCCGGGAAAGTCTATGCCAGGGTACTGGAGAGGAGAATGCGGCCGATAGTCGAACCTCAGATCCAGGAGGAACAATGCAGTTTTCGTCCCGGTTGTGGAACACTGGACCAGCTCTATACCCTCTCCAGGGTGCTGGAGGGATTATGGGAGTTTGCCCAACCAGTCCACATGTGCTTTGTGGATCTGGAGAAGGCATTCGACTGTGTCCTCGCGGTGCCCTGTGGGGGTGCTCTGGGAGTATGGAGTCCGGGGCCCTTTGCTAAGGGCTGTCCGGTCCTGTCGACGAAGCAGGAGCTTGGTTCGCATTGCCGGCAGTAAGTCAGACCTGTTCCCGGTGAATGTTGGACTCCGGCAGGGCTGCCCTTTGTCACCGGTCCTGTTCATTATCTTTATGGACAGGATTTCTAGGCGCAGCCAGGGGCCGGAGGGAGTCTGGTTTGGGGACCACAAGATTTCATCTCTGCTTTTGCAGATGATGTTGTCCTGTTGGCTCCATCAAGCCAGGACCTTCAATGTTCACTGGGGCGGTTTGCAGCCGAGTGTGAAGCGGCTGGGATGAGGATCAGCACCTCCAAATCTGAGACCATGGTTCTCAGTCGGAAAAGGGTGGCTTGCCCCCTCCGGGTTGGTGGAGAGCTCCTGCCTCAAGTGGAGGAGTTTAAGTATCTCGGGGTCTTGTTCACGAGTGAGGGAAGGAAGGAGCGTGAGATCGACAGACGGATCGGTGCAGCTTCTGCAGTGATGTGGTCGATGTACCGGTCTGTCGTGGTGAAGAAGGAGCTGAGCTGTAAGGCAAAGCTCTCGATTTACCAGTCGATCTACGTTCCTACTCTCACCTATGGTCATGAGCTTTGGGTCATGACCGAAAGAACAAGATCCCGGATACAGGCGGCCGAAATGAGCTTTCTCCGCAGAGTGGTGGGGCGCTCCCTTAGAGATAGGGTGAGGAGCTCGGTCACTCGGGAGGAGCTCAAATTAGAGCCGCTGCTCCTTCACATCAAGAGGAGCCAGCTGAGGTGGCTCGGGCATCTGTTTCGGATGCCTCCCGGACGCCTCCCTAGGGAGGTGTTCCGGGCATGTCCCACCGGGAGGAGACCTCGGGGAAGACCTAGGACACGCTGGAGGGACTATGTCTCTCGGCTGGCCTGGGAACGCCTCGATATCCCCCCGGAAGAGCTGGAGGAAGTGTCTGGGGAGAGGGAAGTCTGGGCTTCTCTGCTTAGACTGCTGCCCCCGCGACCCGGCCCCGGATAAGCAGTAGAAGATGGATGGATGGATGGATGGATGGAGAGTTCCTTATGTTATTTTATTTTAATCTGTTCTTTTCTTGGCATGCTATGAAGAGACATTGATACAAAAAGAACTATTGACATCCTATTAAAAATAAGAGGGAAGATAACATTAAACCTTGAGAATCAATGAGGTCATCTGGCTGAATTCATGTTAAGTTTAATTTTGCTCTATTAGTTACATGAATGAAAATTCTAGTCAGGGATACCACCAGGAATTTTGGGCCCCATCTCACTGAAAGAAATATCAGGTTCAGTATGCGTAAGTGTCAAGTTTTGTCAAATGTCTAAATACTAACCCCCCAAAAAATATTTCTCTGGTGGCCCTAACACTCTCCCATAGCTCTCAGATGTTGCTTTAAACTTCCACAATCCACTGATCCGTGCAACAGGTACAAAAACATGAACAACTAGAGGGAAAGGCAGTGTACTTTGTTCTTTGCTAGGCCACTCTAGCCTGGCAAAGCCTGACGTGAGCTCTCTGTACGTATATTATAAAAACAGGAACTCAGTCTTGCAAAGCTTCATAAGCCAGTCAGTTCCTCAGACATGTTCCGTACCGACCAGTCACATTTGAATGCCGCTGGAGTGTTGCCTTGCGTCACACTTAGGCGACCAAAGTCCCTTATTCAAAACAGTCAAGATGGCGCGTGGGAGAGTTTGTTTGCCTCTGGTCTCCAATCAGTTTTAAATAATATTCAGGTTTTTACAGCAGAAACAACAAGCAGCTCTGCAGCATCGTAATGTTGGTTTGTTTACTTCTTTGTTGAGTTGTTGCCTAGCTAACGTCATGTCCATTGCAATTCCGATTGGTTGGCCCCCAAGTTGCTTTCTTGCCTTCTTTTACAGAATCCTTGCTGATACAGCGAGGAGTCTTGCTGCCAGAATAAGACCACACTGCTCTTTGTATCAGGCTATCAGTCTTCTGACATCTTTTTGCAATAAAACAAAACAAAGTTCTTTCTACACTCTGCTGTGGTTAAGAAGCGAAATCACATTCTCATTCTTTCCACATATCTTCTACTAAATCTCTCTTTTGTTTCCCTCCTGTGTCTGCAAAATAACCTTTTCAATGCATTTATTCCCTCATCTTCTCTTGTCATCCCACCCTTGCCGCCTCCTTTTGTCTTTGCCGCTCATTTACGGCCTTCTATCTGTGTGATCTTTCTTTTTCTGTCTCCTCAGACGCCCCCACCTTTTTTTTTTATCTCTGCGGACATTTTCAGTCCAGTGAGTCCGCACTCAAACGGTACATACTATTATTTCTCATCACTCTGCTAATCTGCTTTTTCTGCCCTAAACAAAGAAGAGACCGGGGCTAGCTCATTAACCAGCCATTGTTCACTTGTCCCCGAGCCCAAGACCAGTGGTGGTACTGATAATTCAGCAGCACTGCGCCTCCTATGACTTGGAAGAAAGAGTTATGTCTGTGAATGTTCTAAGTCATCCAGGTCAGCAAGAGGTCTTGGGTTTGATTCCCATCCATGGGCAGGGTCTTTTTGTGTGGACTTGCGGTCAGCTTTATCTCTAGAGGGAGGGATTGACCTGAAACTAACTTTGATTGAACCAGGCTGTCTTATTTCAGCCTAACACTTATATTTGAAAACTACTAGTGGTAAATACAGTAGAGACATGACAGGTGAGGCGCAATGGAAGGCAGTCGTAAAAAACATCTACATTTATCGTTCATACACTCAAAGAAACCACAAACAAACATATTGGTTTGTTTATCTTTGTCACAAGCCCACATTCAACATTATTTAATACACTGCTGGTTCTGAGGGGCTGTTAACACAACGCTGCGTTTTGCCAAATCTGCTCTAGGCACAACACACACGCTCATCCTTTGTCTTTCCTGAAGAGGGAGTTGCAAAAGTAGCAAAAGAAAACCTACCCATTCTGGTCTGGCATATGTACTACATTTTCTCTGTGTGAACGTGGATCATATTGTCACGTTGTATTGTAACATGGTGTTTTTCTGACAAGCGTCATGATAACTTGTTTCATTCATTAATGTGTTTTGTTAAAAAATAAACCTTGTATACATTTGTACATTAACCAGTTCACATTTACAGTAAAATTTTACCATTCATTTATTCATTCATCTCCTCAAGGACGCAACTACTCAGTTTTTTGGGGATATGCAACAACAATTTTGGCACAATAGTTACATATATGCCTAATTGCAATGTATATTAGTTCACTGGGATCACTACTCATTGTTTGTTGTAGTAGCCTCCTGCTGTTGACTTAAATATTTACAGTGTAGAAAAACTAAAACCATCATTATACTGGAGAGGAGTAACTCTCTAGTAGGATTCCTTTATGATCAAAGGGGAAAAAAGTATGTAGGTCTATATCTTATGTCCAGATTCTTTGTACTTAAATGTATGTATTGTGCAAAAATATTTGTGTGTGCTTGACTTAATCATGGTGATATTCAGAAAACAAGTCTATTCCACCATAGAGGTGAGCCTAGTAATTAGTTGCAGTGTAAGGATGATTCATAAATCAGTAAATCTGATTGCACAAACTGTGTAAGAAGCCAAGAGCATACAGTATTATACCAAGTTTTTGCGCCACTGTCACTAAGGCACGGACACTTTGTTGATATCAAATGTCTTTATTTGAGAGTTGTGGCACAGAGAAGCAGCGTAGCACGGTCTCCCAGTTACATTCAACACAAATACAACATGCTTTTGAGCTCTGAGTTTCCATTGGCAGATGATGCTTCAAATCAAAGACCAACATATGACTTTACTTATCGCTACACTCCTCGTCAGTTGCGTTGTATACACTTAAAAACACAGAATTTTTGTGCTTCTTCTGGACAGCCTTTTCTGACAATTACATACACATAAAGCCTTTATTCATTTATTTAAATAGCCAAGACAGAAATTACAGTTCTGGTGTTGCGCTGAAAAAATCCTGGAATGGCCTTTATTTAAATCCAGAATAAGAGCAGTGCCCTGTGCCTGCTACTGCTTCTATCCCATTTTAGAGTCTATACATTGTGTTTTATATTTGTTGCATTCACTTACATCATTTTGTTTTCCATTTAAATTAGTTTACAAGTTATGACTTTGGACAGAAGCCAAATGGCAAATATACATTATCTCTATAAAAGAAGGATTTATGCTCCCTCCTGGTTTGTTCAGCTCTACAGCAGGCTCCGTTTTCAAATCAGAGTGGGAGGAATATGCATTTTTATTGTTTTTCTTTTCTTCGACATACTGCAGCTCTCTCAGATGTTGCCTCTTCGTCCTGTTTACATGATGTCTTGCTGGTGCTGTGTGGACTCGCTGACCACCTACAAAAGACAAGATTATAGCGCAAACACATGAAGCCAGTGGAAATGTTAATGCTTGGACTGGAAGAGTAGGAGGTGCTACCCAGTCTTGTATCTAACATTGTTAATTGTTATAATTAATTCAGGAATAATTTGGAGTGAGGAGTGTGCAAGTCCAACAAAATTTGAAACATAAGCCAGTGTTGAGTGGTTAAACTAAACCAGAGATCAGCAACCTTTAGTAGATCCTAGTCAGAAGAGGCCTTTTTTTTTTACATTTATATTACAACTACACTGTAAAAAATGTCTGTAAATTTAACAGTAAAAAAAAAAAAATATATATATATATATATATATATATATATTTTTTTTTTTTGGTAAATTATTAAACACAAAAAGTTTGATAACCCTTTATATTAACTACACACTTTTTTAGAGTAAAAAAAATAATATAATAATATAATTATATATTTTAATCAAAATGCAAGTTCTGATTGTAAAATCAACTGTACTGATATCAATTTACCATAACATTAATAAAAGTTCACCTGTATTTTATACAATGAAATTCTGGCAAACACAGCTGCCAGTTTGTTTAACATAAATTTAACAGATTTTTGTAGATTGCAGGAGTTAATGCATAATGATGCTGTTAGCTGTCACTAAAGTTGGAAAGTCAAAGACATAACATGGCTAACATTTGCTGCTCTGTGGTTAATGATATTGCTGAAATCATTTGTATGTTGCATTTAGAGAATTATTTTACTTATAGTTCAGAGAGTTTTGCCCAGGAGAGAATTGTCTACAGAACTGTTTCACAAAATATTATAAGACCAAACTGTGAAGTTTCTCTGTTTAACCATTGTTTAGTTTTTTTATATATAAATTTGGCATTATTTTACCGCCCATTTTACAATTTTGTAGCCTCAATTCTTCATTTTATTGCTAATTAAAGTTTTAATTTTATGCTTTTATTTTAAATCCATTTGGTGTCCTTTTAATGATTTGTAGCATGATATAATTACTATTTCTATTTTCTTGCGTTGCATGTAAACCGTCACAAAGATTTTTCTCTTGTTCTAAATCAATTAACTTTGACATTTTCAACAACTTAGATAAATTCCTCTGCAACCACTTCTGGGACTTGACCCAGTGTTTGGGAACCACTGGTTGCCACACACCGTTAAGTAAAGCCAGCCGTCATCATTAGCCGATTGTAGAAATGAGAGAAAATTAGTTTTTACTGAAATACTATCCAGTTCCAAATTTCACTTCTATTAATTAATTTTCTGTTCCACTTTAAGGTCGTTTTAGTGGGTCAATTATGCCATTTTCAACACTCTAAACCTAAGTTAACGGTGTACATGCAGCTCAGGAGGTTGCAGATCTCTGGATAAAGTGACGAGGCAAACCACAAGATTTCAGCAAGATACCAGTGAACAGAGATACGTATGGTGTTGCATTTAGACTGGAGTGAAGATTTAAACACCTTGTGCTGGATAAATAAAACTGCATTGAATAAAGCGGTTAAATGACACACACACTCCATTTCCATCTGGTATCTTGCTTCAGCCTCTAATGAGCATGTGATGATAGAGTGATAATGGTACCAGACTTACAGACTGGGCACTAGCACCCTGGTTGACACAATATTTAATCTGAATGAGGATATATCACATGAAGATTACTCAAAGGAAATTCAGATGACTGTGCTAATCTCTGGGTTTTATGTAGATCTATATGTATCCACAAACCTCGCCGTCGCGGGTCTCGATGGTCTTGATGAGCACCGTTTTCTTGGAGTGGATCTCTGAGGAGCGTGGTTGCTGCTGCTGCTGCTGGGACTCAGGACTGGTCTCTGAGGGAAAACAGGCTTTTTAGTTTGTTCATGGCTGTCTCTAGTAGAAACTTTATAATTGGTTCCCAGATGGAGCCTCAATTAAACCAGTAGTGGTTCATTGAAACTAAATTGCCAAACGACTTTAAGAATGAGTCTTTTTGCTACTACTGTGTCCATGAACAGGGCGGTCCAGAGATCTTTGTGAACATTCAAAGAAGTGGGTTAAAGTTCTATCTGGAAAGAACAACATGGAACCAGAGGAGGAAAAAAAGAAAATCACAAGACCAGATCTTGTAAATAATAAGCCAATTGCATAATATATGCAATAGGCAAAAATAAATTAATTGAAAAGTCGAAGTTAAAAAGAACTTGATTAAGTGTAACCTTAGAGGTTTTTATGTCCTTTCATTTGTTTTATGCCCAAAGATTAGCAAGGGATGAGTTTTATTAACCTTTATGTCTCGTCAAAAACAGCAGCAGTATCTATAACTTGCAAAAAGGCCTAAACACATCTTTACACTTCATCATCGAAGGACCGCGGTGTAGAACACTACAACACGAGTTATACATTTTGATGAAAACTCAATCTTGATATCATTAAGAATAAATGGTAACACATTTTAATAACTAAGCCTGAGTCTTAAACATTGGTTATGAGCAGGATTTACCATCTTGGGGGAAACATGAAACAGCTGTATGTTGGCTGTAACATGGTAAAATGATCATAAAACAATAGCAATAAAATAAAAGTGGCTGCTCATCTTTAATCAGTGGTTCGAACACATTCAGCTGCACCTCTTACATCATCTTCAATTACAGTGTTTTCGCACAAGCAGCCACAAAGTGGAATTATTGGCAGAGATTAATGGTGTGTTTGGAGCCTCCATTTATCAACTGATGATTGTTTCTGTCAAAACCAGGGCAGTGTACAATTTCTTTATGTACAGTAGCGTCACACAGTGGTTACCACTTGTTGGTGCAGTAGTGCTACATCTGCCATTTTTACAGCCATGAGCTACATTTAAACTTTTGTATTCACTTATAACAGTTGTCTCTTTTCTTTTCTTTTCTTTTTTGTCTCTTATTATGCAATTCAATTTATCTAATTTTAGGTAAATTTAAAATTTCTATCATTTTAAAGTTATTCAAAATATTTGTAACTCTGAAATGAAAGGGAAGATTTTAGGGGCTAAACCTAATGGAAATGTGCACTGGAGATTCTTTTACCTCTGAAACCAATTGAGGAATAGACAGACTGCATGGGAATATTGGTTGTGATCCTAGAACAAAACACAAAAACAGCATTAAACAGGTTTTCTAAATATTACAATTATGTTACTAATGTTTTTTTATTTATTTCTTTGGGGGTTACTTAGGCTTTATTAGAACCCAGTTGATATAAATGAGTTCAGATTGAAAACACTGACCTGCTCTCCTCTCCTTCCAGAAGTTTGCGGTAGGTTGCGATCTCAATGTCCAGAGCCATCTTGATATTCAGCAGGTCCTGGTACTCCCTCAGGTGACGAGCCATGTCGTCCTGTCAAACAATGACAAATTCTATTTAAATATCACAGTCCTATTCCAAATCTTGTAACATTAAAACGGTAGGAGTCGTCTTTTTCTCTTCTTCTCTTGTATGTAAAGCTCTATACATAGACTGTGGCCCCTTTTAAAAATCTATTTTAGGGTTTGCTCCTTCATACCTCTAACCTTGCACCATGCAGAGAAGTCTAGGCAGTTCTAGTTTAGGGTTACAGATACTTTTCAAACAAACTATTAAAGACATTAACAACAACTGGCTGTTTATATTTTGATTGTTTTAGTGTCCACACCAATTTTGTCATGCAAAAACTGAACTAATAAGTGTTGTCCTGGTTAAAAAAAGACACTTACTTTCATCTTAGCGATGTCTTCCTCCAAACGAGAGATGGTATCTTGGTAGGTGGAAGCTTCACGGCCCATGCGATCCTCCATGTCTCTCATCTGACGCAGCAGAGACTCGTTCTACAGAGGAACAAACAACAAGGTCAACAGGGGTCTTGATATAATTTCAAATTAGATATTTGGGTGATGGTGCATCAGGTCCTACTCACGGTGCCCTTGAGTGAGTCAATCTCACAGGTGTAGGACTGGATCTGGTGTCTGTACTCCATGCTCTCTTGTTTGGCCTGACGCAGGACATCGTTGTTCTTGTTCACAGCCTGGCTCAGATCGGACACCTGTCAAGACAGTCCAGAGTTTAGCAAAGATTAAAGAAAGACCAGCTTATTTTTTTCCATCCAAAGTGGGGGCATGGCAAAAAAAGTTTGAGAAGCACTGACTAAAAACATTTTGTCATTTGATAAAACATTTGTGAGACGTGGTGTAAATCTGAGTTCAATACAGTGCATCAAAGGTGGGTTCAGAGCCCTCACCTTAGACTTGTACCAGTCCTCGGCCTCTGCTATGTTCTTGGCAGCAATAGCCTCATACTGCACACGGATGTCCCTCAGAGCCGCGGTCAGGTCGGGTTTAGACATGTCCATCTGGATCTGGATCTGAGTGTCCTGCATCTGGCTCTGCAGCTCGCGGATTTCCTATGAGAACACAAACGTAACATGCGTCCCGTAAACCAAGCAGTATTAACACAGTGACATTTCATGTTATTATATGCAAAAATATATCTACATACATATCTATATAGAAATAAACTAAAAGGTCTGATGTCATTTGCCAGCTTTACTTTCTTAATTATTTGTTTTTCAGTGCATCAGTCAAGTTACAACACGCGTTTTTGTAGAACATCCTGTCCACTACTCCCCCTTGTGGCCATAAATAGAGATACACTTTGAATGTTAAACCTCCATATACAGGCGCCCACAAAGAAAGTGTAGAGAGTAGGTTCTGGCCCGGTATGTGTCACCTTCTGCAGCTGTCTCTTGGCCTTCTAGTCAGAGGTTAAAAATAGCGTTGCATCTGTTCACACACACACACAGCAGCTGACAACCTCACTTTAGCTAATCAGCAACTCGACATAGCACCGGGGTCACCGTGGATGGAACGACAGGACGGACCTCCAGCAGGTCGACATGTGTCTGAGAGTGTAATTCTGCACTTCCTTTGATGTCCCTCAACTATGTCTCTCTGACGCAACCTTAGCCTAGCTTTAAATCTATTAATAACATTGAGAAAATAAGACAAATAGAGTTACACAATGAGTGAAGGTGTGTTGTAATGTCATAAGTCATTGAAGATTATTTCTATTCTCTGCCATTCAGATAAAATATGGTATTTTCCACCACCATGTGATATATCACATCCAGAAAATGGTTAGTATTAGGGTTAGCTGTAGAGAGTAGACCTAACCCTTACCCTAACCCTAACCCTTTTTATATAAAAAAAAAGTGTAGAACTACAAAAATGTCATTTGACTTTTGATTAGTTGTTTTATCATCAGAAAACATTGGGCTTTATAATTTTTTATATTAGGGTGCAGCCCAAAAAATGTTCTTGTATCTTCTTCTATCTTATTAAAAAGCATATTTGAGTAAAAAAAAGCATATTTGAGTAAAACAAGTGGCTACTTTTAGCTCATTTCATTGAATAAAACATTTGGTGGAGCTTACCAGGACAGAGTCCGGACCTAATACATTGTATAGTAATGAAATACACTCTGTGGTTTAAGGTTGTGTGTGTGAAATATTATATCCTTGTATAAGCTCTTCCGTTAAATGCCTAAACGTGGCTGATATTACAGTATATCCGGAGTAGTGCTGAGATCCAGTTACTACACCCACTGACATGCATAGTCTTTGGGGTGTGGCTTTTAGGTTCCACTCACACCAGGGCAAGTTAAAAAGTATAACTTGTTCTTTTTTTAATTGTCATTCATAATGTAATATATTACCTTATTATCAATTAATATTTTAATATTACCATCTGCCTCTGGGTCCAGTGTGCATTAGATACATTTACATTTATTCATTTAGCTGACGCTTTTATCCAAAGCGACTTACATTGCTCTACAGTAATTACCAGTGTTACAGCCACTGGAGGCAAGTGTCTTGCCCAAGGACACAACGACAGTATGAACTGTGGGGAGAGTGAGAATCAAACTGCTTTCCTTTCGGTTGAAAGACGACCCCTCTACCCACGGAGCTACTGCCGCCAGATACGTTAATGAATACGTGGGAATTTGTGAATGGATGCTAAAATAAACTAAACACTTTTGAAATAATAGTTCATGTGAATAGTTTTCTTTTTGGGCTGTGTGTTGGCCTGATTCAGTTGGACAGATACACACCTCCTCGTGGATCTTCTTGAGGAAGGCAATCTCCTCCTGCAGACTCTCAATGCGTCTCTCCAGGTCCAGTCTGGCCAGAGTAGCATTGTCCACGTCCTGGGAAGCAATTTACATTTAGGAAATAGAGATACAAACGCATAACTAGATAAATTCAATACAATCCAAATAATCAAATAATATTAAACATACAGCTCTGAAAGCAGACAGGTTGTTCTCAGCCTCTTCTTTTTGGTGAATCTCCTCCTGCAGTCTGCAAAAAGAGGAGGAAATTAAAATTAAATACAAATATGAGACTATCATACAGTTTATTGCAATGTTTCTGATGGAATTCATGCTTCCAGAAACACAGGAACTATTTGTCAGAACTATTAGGCAGTTATCACTCCTCATTCCTCGGACTCCTGCCCTGCCCTTTGAGAGTTGCCGTGACATACCTGAGTCTAAAAGCTGCAGCTGTTTGTTCTATCAGAGCCAACACTAATAAAGATCTCTGCCCTCGGCTTTTACTGTTTCCACTAATAGCATCTCGCTCGGCTGCCAGAATGAAAAAACAATGATACACGAGCAAGAACAAATTCAAGAGTTCCAGTTTGGCTCCATGTGAAGGATAGACATTGGCAGACATTTTGAAGGTCTGCATTTTTGATACAACATCTAATGCCTGTCAGTTGAAAGGCACCCACTGTTTTATTGGACCACTATGGACACACTGTCTCCAAAAAAGGGTCGCTGTCACGTTAATAGAGGCTGTGGTTTAGTACATGTGAAAAGAATTATGGTTTAAATTTAAAGCGATATTATGTGTGACTGGAGGCAAGGTGGGTTAAGTGTCTTGCCCAAGGACACAACGACAGTATGAACTGTGGGGAGAGTGGGAATCGAACAGCCTACCTTCCGGTTGAAGGACAACCGCTCTACCTACTGAGCTACTGCCACCTTTCATTCATAAATTAAAAACATGTGTAATGCCAATTGCCTAAAAATCTTATTTTTGCGGATGGACCAATCACAAGCAGCAGGGTGTGGTTTGCTAGCCACGTCATTCACAAGTAACTCGGCTTGTGCGGCTTGTCCAAAACATTCGACATGGCGGACACTGCTAACGAGAGGCCGTTTATTTCTGCTCCCACCTCAGTTCTGAACAACCAGCAAAGTATAAAAACAATAAACCACTCTGGTGTCCGTTCTACTGCTGGCCATGTTAACTTGTGGCACTAACATGGCTTCCTTGTTGACAAACGGCTGTGTTGTTTTGACTAATTTTTTTTACTTGCAGCAAGCAAACTATAGCCTTGGCATATCTAAATCTACCCCTGTCATTTTACTCATCAACTCTGATCAATTTTGACCACAATTCTTGCTGCAATACCTTGAGTGGCCTTCTGTGGATTTGGCAACAGGACATTTTCTGTAAAAAGTGGGTTGTGTACTCGGTTGAATATCTGGTTGAAAATGGATGTTGGTCCACCATTCTTGATCTGCTTTAATACAATACAAGGTACATGTGTTCCACAGCTAAATGACACAGCTATTTTCATTTTACAAAGGACGGTTCATATTTGTTTGATTGTGCTAGGATCTATTGGTTTAGTCTAGCATGCAGAGAAGGGCAAAACTGTTTCAAGACAAGTTGAAAACCACAGCTGTTGAGCACAAGTGGCACATAATATATATTTCTGTCTATATTACTACTCGGTGTAGCATTTGCAGGTGCCATAAAGTGTTCAGCAACAAAAAGCATTTTAATTTAATCACCTATTCTTGAAATTCTCAGATATTTCATGTGTGGGTTTCAGCTGTCGGCCTCAGTGGTGTATTTTGAGCACTGTGCAGCAGCAGGTGCTTTGACCAGCTTCACTCAAGGCAGTAGGCTACTTTAAAAAGTCTGATACTAAACTAGTCTGTAAGTGACTGTGGACGTGAGGCCGCTCTGTGAAGCTGCATGAAGACTCTTTATCGTTCTAATTTAAGTGGAGGAGCTGGCTGCTGCTGTGACGTGAATTCTCGATCGACCAAGCAGGACCAGTGGTTACAAATAGACTGTTTGGCAACACACCCACTTGTCTGTGTCTGTCTGACTAATGTACTCTGTCTGAAGCTTCGGAGATAGGGCTGAAGCTAACGAGTCTCTTCAATACGTGCAAAATGTGTGTCCAGATGTGTTAGATTGATGTGAGGGAAGAGTTTCATTGAGCAAAAAAAGAAAGGTTTCGATGTTTATTGCCAATGCTGTGACTCATCTTGCTTGTTGGTCTTTTAGGAGGACACAGAGAGCTGTTTGGTTGTTTTTCTGCATGTTGGACTTTCTAGACAATAGGCTATCTTTTGTTGCATCGATTACATAATTTATTTACCTTCTTTCACGTAGACCCAATTCCACCAACAAGATTTAATATTTAAACCAGGATTAATCCTCATTCATTCATTTTCTACTGCTTAGTCGTGTTAGGGGTCGCGGGTGACTGGAGCCTATCCCAGCAGCTTTGGGCCTGAGGCGGGGTACACCCTGGACAGTGGCCAGTTAGTCGCAGGGCTGACATATAGAGACAGACAGTGACAGACAACCATTCACTCTCACATTCATTCACTAGGGACACTTTTAGATTTGCCAATTAACCTGTACATGCATGTCTTTGGACGGTGGGAGGAAGCCGGAGTACCCGGAGAGAACCCACGGTAACACGTGGAGGACATGCAGACTCCTCACAGAAAGACCGGAGTTGGCTGAGAATGTTTGAGTCGGCCGGGTTTTGAACTCACGACCTTCTTGCTGCCACATGCACCATCTGCTACAATCTAGTGTAGCTAACAGTAAGTATTGTTTTATCGGCAATAAGTGACACGGCAACTACTATTAGCATTTTCTTCATGCCTTTCATGCTCACGAAAAATGTCAAATAACAAAAACTCTTAAAATAACAATTTCTTTCATTTAAATATTGCTGTTGTTACATTTTGGAAAAGGTAAATGTAAAAGCTTGTTTAACAGTGATCTAAAATTTTATCTTGGGCTGTTTTTTTAATTTATTATTATAATCTGTTTCACCATGGGGGGCAGCCACACCAGGGAACACCTAGCATGTTTTTGATGTAAGAAACCGAAGTACCCGGAGGAAACCCACCAAATATATATAATATATATACAACCGGAAGGTTGGCGGTTTGATTCCCCCTCTCCCTTGTTTATACTGTCATTGTGTTCTTGGGCTCAACACTTAACCCTTCTTGCCTCCAGTGTCTGTAGCTCTGGTGAATGAATGTGTTTGACTGTAGAGGTGAGTTTGGTGGTGGTCAGAGAAGGCTGTGAGCACCGTGTGAATGGCAGCCCCTCTCTCTGTCTGAACATGTGGGGAAAGGTTTTAAACAGAACCTACCTGAGCTTGAGTTTCTGCAGATCGTCGGCCAAATTATCCCGCTCCACCTCCACCCGGGCGCGCTGGTTGTTCATGACTTCAATCTGGCGTCTTAGCTCCCTCATCTCCTCCTCGTACATGTCCGCCACACGACCCGGACCCTCGCGGCCCCTCAGCTTCTCCAACTCTGCCGTGAGGGCCGCATTCTGCTGCTCCAGGAAGCGCACCTTCTCAATGTAGCTGGCGAAGCGGTCGTTGAGGTGCTGCAGCTCGGCCTTCTCGTTGGTCCTGGTGTTCAGGAAGTCCTGGTTCATGGCATCGGCCAGGTTAAAGTCCAGTTTCTCTCCGGAGAAGGCTCTGACAGCGCTGGACGAGCCCATGCCTGCACCAACTCCTGAGGACAACCTGGTGCACAAACAGAATTAGTACTTTAGTATCAAGTTCAACATGATGCTGGTTCCGGCTAAGCAGTCAAGACCTATGTTGTTTGAGCTGCAATAAAATCTCAACTTTTTTTTTTAAATTTAGCTTTCAAACTCTCTGTCGGCTTCCTACTGAGCCCAACTGAGAGATGCCTGTCTCCCAAAAAAGCCACCCAAGGGTGATATAATTGCTGTAAAAAATAGATTGTAGGCTAACCCAACAATTGAGCCTATTATGACCTAATATGAGCGGCAGAACAAGACACTAACTGAGAAACTAGCTGAGCAAACCGAGAAGCTAGCTGAGAAGCTGACTGCTGATTTCAGAGCAGCTCCTTCTTCAATCAAGGACCTAGCATCGAGGTCTTCTCAGTAGACCTGAGCCAACAACAACCCAACTCTCCCAGTGGATAATGTCATAGTAAATGCTAAAGTTATTGATCATGTTTGACGTCCGCTTGAATTAATTGGTTGATCATTTTGTTTTGTTTTGTGGGGTTTTTTGTTTTGTTTTGTTTTTCTTGAATTGTGTCTGTGTACTTATCTTATCTTATTTTCAATTATCTAGTTAAAAACATGAGAAATAATGGATGCCTAATTTGTTGAACCCAAAGGTCATGTTCTTACTGTTTTTATTTGGAGCTTGCAATGTATGAAAATGCTGAACAAAAATGAAAACACATTACTGTGGCTGTAGCTCCAAAACTCAATTACCCTCCATATTTAGGAACGATGGCAGTACATTTCAATAAGGCTTAGACACATGTTTCTCAGTTTGGAAGCAACAGATCTTGTTTCCTTTGACCAATCAAGCAAGACAGCGAGACTGTGACAACAAAGTCACCATGTTCAAGCCTCAACTATGTGAAAATGGAACTGGACAAGGTCTAAATATTTGTATTGAAGGACAATTTAACATTGAATTGTAGTGACTATCAATACGGTGGTAATGGGAATTTATTGCATTGAGGTATCCCTTTTTGTAAAGGATGTCAAAAAATCTGATCTGACGTCACTTCTTAATTTTGTTTTAGATTCTAATTGGCACAAGCTAAAATAAAATGTGATCAAACTAGTGCCTATACAAAGTCAGATCAAAATGTGTTTTTGGTTTGATCTTCCTATCAAACTGTAATTGCTGAAGGGTGTCTTCAGTTGTTTAGAACAGACCCGTACCTGTAGCTGGAAAAGGCCGGAGAGCCGCTGGACTTGACCTCGTAGACTCTGCTGGACATGTGGCTAGAGGCACTACGTCCTCCTCCGAGAGACGAACCGAACATGGACGACATGGGGGACGATCCCAGGCCCGTTCCGAAGGTCCTGCGGTAGGACGAGGCGCTCTGGGCCGAGGATGAGGAGGCGTAGGACTTGCTCATGGTTGCTGGTCTGGACTGGAACTGGTGGCTTTGGCTTGTGGTTCAATGAATCCGCTGGAGGTGTAGAGACCCAACTGACCTACTGGGCAAATGGGAGAGGGGTATAGTGAAGGGGCAGCAGTCTCTAAGGACAGCTATTTGTAGAGACACCACACCCACTCACTGCCCCCAACCCTTGCAGAGTCCCGGACCACCCACTCAACTTACTCACCCCAGATTTAGAGGAGACACTAGTGATTCTAATTTCAATTGTTTATTTTTTGCAGAAAGCACTGTTAATGGGGTTTTATTGGGTTGTATGTGGAGTTATATGGGATAGAAATGGAGATCAGTATTTATAACCATACAAACCATAACCATACAATAAAAATAGCCACTGACAACTCTTTTCCTGCTGCTAGTCTTCACCTGCTCTAGCACATACAAATAATTAAAGAAGTGCACTCTTATGATTGGATAAAAAGGGACGGGATACCAGAAAAGATGAGGCGTTGGGACTGGGATATCCCGTGTCGGAAACACAATTATCTATCAGTGTTTTAAACTGGGATGAAGCAAAAGTGATCTGACCCCAGCCAATCTCTAAATGTTATGTACAGCCCACTCAAGTACCAAACAGTCCCGGGGCAAATGAGTCAACCTTCTTTTACTGACTATTATTCATATAAGCCCATGGTTCCAAATTGTGTGGTGGTAGATCATTAACAGAACTTTTCCCATTTATGAGTAAATCATTATGTTGATGGCCAAGGATAAATTCTGATGTCCAATGGCTGTTCACTGTTGCTTTATTACAGCATGTAAAAATGTAAAGAATGACTCACACTGTTAGGTCATAATTTGAGTTAAGAGTGTGATACATCTGATATTGGGTTATAGTTATGAGCTTATGTAAAAGTTTTCCTTGCCATCGTAAGAATCCTATGTGTTTATCTCAGACCTTTGCACCATATGTCAATGTTAATTTTATTTTCAGTATGCAGCACACTTAAAACTGCCATCACTGCCCTAAGTGCTTTACAGGCTTACGTATAGTGCACTTAAAAATAAGTGGCTCCCTCCTCAGCCATACGTTCTCCGCAGACCCCTGGGTCATTTCTCATTCCTCTCTCATTCCACGCCTGTTTCTGCCTCAGCTGTCCATGGGCTCTGGTTTCAGCTGCAGGAAGGGGCTCCGTGGGTGTTTGTTCTGGAGAAATCATAATGACAACAGAAACTACCCAAAAGACCCTGATCAAACGTTTACATACCCTGGTGAGTTTGGCCTGATAACATAATATAATAAACATAATATTCACAATTACATACACTTTTATAATGTATTATAATTGTATAATTATTTTATTATAGTTTCAATTTCAGTGATGGCTTTATATTATATATTCACCAGACGCCTCCATGTAGTGGGTGACCAAAGTGGTATAATACACTAATTGAGATACAATGTACCTTTTTCAACTCCTCTTTAAGCACACCATACCAACCCATACTGTAATGCTCCAGTGGAATGTGCACAGGAAGTGTCCTAACCTATTACATTTCATCCCGGGGTGTTTGTTTTTAGGGGCTTTTCCAGTCAACATGTGTTATCATGATGTAAAGTTAGCAGGGTGTCGACTTGTGTGTGCACTCATTTGCATTTTACTGCAGCGTGTGTGTTTGTTGTTGGTGCTGTCAGCTCTATTTTTTCATCCCAGTTTCAACCAGTTTGTTCAGACACCTCTACCATTTTACATTACAGAGACCTAATCCTGAGTCCATCTACACAACAGAAAACACATGAATAACATGGATTTCTCTGCCTTTAGGTTGTAACGGCCACAGGTTCAGCCGGTCTCAGTATAAAAAGCTGTCAATGATTTTTTTTGACTGTAAAAAGTAGACTGCAGCAGATTTATTTGCAAGATTTAGACATAATTTCATCATGACTTCCCATCAAACCTCAATCATAGACCTGAAATAACATAAGTGACCTGACAGGAGTGATCTGTGATATTTTGATATGGCAGGAGCAGCCATTCCAAGCTAAACTTCCCGTCAGTGAGTGCTTCTAAACTACAGGTTGCTAAACAACCACAGATACAGACGTAATGTCCGAGCTGTGCTACAAATAAAATACTCTTAAGTTAGCCTCCACATCCGAGCATGACTTGGAAAATAGTTAGTGCATGGACAAAGACACGCAATGAGTCTGGAAATATCCACAGCTCATAGCAGCCGGTAAAGATAGGAGCCTATTTAAAGCAACAGGTAAGGTTTCAGGACTACAAGATTGTGAGTGTAAGAGTGCGGCAGACTTAGAGACAAGCTACTTTAATTACACAGAATGCAGAGTTCACCTAAGTGCAGACCACAATTCAAGGCGGGTGTCACTATGCATGGTGCTCAGTGTCACACATGGAGCCATGCCGCAGAACCATGACACTATCGTTCATTTGTCAGTGCTCATATTCATTCAGATTAAAAAGAAGCTCTGTTTTTCCCCTTCACCTAAACCACACCGTTTTTTCCATTTCCCTCTGTTTGCTCGTCTTCATGTGTTTAATTGGCCATGGTTTAATGCATTTAGCCTGAAAGTCTAAACTATTGGCAAATTCTCTTTCACAAACACGTCCCGACCCAGACCAAAGAACAGTCTAGTCCTAACCATGGTCCTGGAGCTGGTTCAAACCAAATGGGAAGGTCCAAATTTCCGGACCAAACAGATCAGGTGTCTTAAATCTTGAAAAAGATTTAGTTTAAATGGACATTTAGGTTGTAGCATGACTTCCAGCTGGTGAAGCTGCTCAGTCACGTCAGTCTGCTATGAATCACATCTGCTATAGTCTGTGTGGAGTTCTCCTCTCACATTAGCTGTAAAACTAATTATACATTAAATAAATTATAAATATTAGTGATGAGCAGCAGAGGAACCTCCAGCTTTGTGTTGAAGCTACTGGCTTTTCCTCACAAGAACACATGTGAGTGGCAGAAATCACAAGTGGAGCTGCTGTGAAGGAGGTGTTTTTTACAAAATATTTGTCAAAGTTATCAAAGTAGCATCTTTGCAGTAAAATAGGCAAGTACAAGACATAAGCTAATTACAATAAGCTCCAGAGAAAAATAATAACTAACTAGCAACAATGAATTCTCAATTTTTCCTCTTGAGTCCCCATGTTTTGTTCTTCTTTAGATAATACTGTTTGATTGTACTGTTTTGTTTGTTTTTTCTTCACTTTGTTGCATTTTGTTTTTAGTGTTATAAGGTCAAGTCAGAATCCCTCTCCAAAGTAAATCTAATTGTTTTCTATTGGCTCTAAATGTACTTTTTACACTTCCTCTATGAAGACACATGATTCGAGGTTAAACAAAGCTTGTATATTTATTCACCTGTTGCTTAAGGATCTGTCGTAACTTGTCTGGTGAGAGGGTCTCTGGGGTGCCTGTGGTTTGTGGAATGCAGGGAGCCAGAAGTATGGCTGACAGGACAAATATCATAATAGGAAGAGGGTCAAATGTCTCGGTTGAACTAATGACATGAGAAACAAAAAGGAGTAATGTTTAAAGTGATTTTGATGGCAGCTGGCTCTTGACAAACCATGAGGTGCCGTTCTATCTGCAGCTCTGAGCTGTCTTGGCTGAGCCATCTGTCTGGTGTTCTATTTTTAATCCACATTGTGTCGTGGCTCTTTGATATGATATTGTATTAAAGATAGACCTAGAATAGACTTGAACAGATTTCCATTTAAAGTGGTTTATATCGTTCTTATTGCACTTTGGTTTGTAATCAGCTATGAGCAGACATAGTCCCGTCTTGCTTATGACTCATCATTCGTCCTCGTGTGACAGCTCAGCTCAGAGGCATGTGTGTGTTTATGTTTAGGTTGTTGCCTAGCGACATCATATCGCCAACATGTTCATAAGTGATAAAAGTAGATGACCAAAATTCACCTCCACACAAATGTTGCTTTAACATGCAATAAAGTATGGATACAATAAAATAAATAGCAAATCTCACTATAATTTTTCTCACATAATTTTCAGTATATCCTTAGCTACAATCCATAATTATTAGAATACTGTATTCAGAGACAGCCATGGTTAATGTAGCATGAAACAAGTACAAATCTCTAGGACTATATTTATGAATATATTTACAGGAAAAAGGCATTATAGTTACCTGATGTAACTACAGTTCCGTCCACCTACGGGCTTCGCTAGTGGTTACCTCTCTGGCGCCAGCCAGCCCTCTAAGACAGATCAAAGCACTCACCGCGCCAATCATGCCAATGTCCATGCACAACCTAAGGGGCTATATAAACCCCCTCGCTCAACGCTCTCCCTTCTTCCAAAGAGGGAAGCAGTCCAGCTGGGTGAGAGTAGGTGGGTTATGCACAACTGTAGTTACATCAGGTAACTATAATTTCTACTTTGTGTGTGCTCTGCCCACCTATGGGCTTCACTAGTGGTTACCTACTGAGGCGAAGGTCGTAGGAGATCAATGCACTCCCAGCTGGACAGGCTCACAAATAATTGGCGCGGTAACCAAACCTCAGGAGCAAAGTGGGCCTACCTCTCCCAAGAGTAAACATGCACGCCCCTTCAGACAGCGCCACCCAGACCTCTCCCAAGAGCGTCCGCCACCTGCGGGCCTGACTAAGCTGTGACCAGGACCGTCACTCCCAAGAGCATCCTGGGACCATGGTCAAGCCCCAAGACCCCAGTATCTATGGTCGGGGGATGGATCGCCTCTCCCAAGAGCTCCCGTCCTGCCCACCTAGCCTGTGACCGTCTCTCCCAAGAGCAAAAGGGCCACAACACGACTGCACAGATATAAAACCCGCAACAAGAACCACCTTGAGTCTCGTAGCCCTCCCCCAATACCCCGACAAATCCAGTGTGCCAGCCAACAACAAGGTCCCAGCATTTGTAACCGCACATCTGCTGCCGACCCTGGACCCGGAAGTGATAATTGAGCGACATGCACGAAGAATGAACTATCAAGAAGAGGTGTTTTAAAGGAGAGTAGCCTCCAAGGGCTCAAAGGGAGGTCCCGACAGCCCATTCAAAACCGGAGACCCCGGCCTGTAGGTGTGTCGGCCAGTCATGGAGGGACTATCTGCACCATGTTTGGGTACCACCCAGCACCCGGTCTGTTCAGAGCCACCACCAGGATGTGAAGGTTCGGCGACCTTACCCTGTGAAGCAGAGGGGTCAAGAGGCATAGTGGCGGGAAGGCATAGAGGAAGCTAATGGGCCACGACCTGTGAGCCAACGCGTCTACCCCTCGAACCAGAGTGGACACTGTGCGTTCTCTAGCGAACAGGTCGGCCACAGGCTTGTGCCAGGACATTGGCATGATTGGTGCGGTGAGTGCTTTGATCTATCTCAGAGGGCTGGCTGGTGCCAGAGAGGTAACCACTAGCAAACCCAGTAGGTGGGCAGAGCACACATGAAGTAGAACTGCTGCATCATGGAGGACCCCACCCACCCAGCACCAGCCACCCCTCTACCATCAGGTCAAAGGTTAGGCCGCATTCAGGCTAAGACCAACAGACACCACAATAACTTCGACCCAGATGTTTGTTCCTGTATTACCTGGGCGCTCATTTGGCTGAAACTAGTGCCTGTGGAGTTGAAACAGTGCTGTATTTGTCTTTTTGGAGTTGTCATTGTTTTGCCTACGTACGGGCTGTTTTAATATATGTTTGTGTGTGAATACATAATAAACATGTTATTAAATAAATATTTTGTACACAAATGAAACCTTGCAGTCTGGCCCTCTTGTATTCTGCGAATGTGTGTGTCTACCAACTTGGGTAAAGCCATCATGTACTCACCTGTCTGCTGATTACTCAACACTTGTAGTCCATCTCCAATCAACACCATCTACAGAACCTGCTCCAGCATCCACTCCTCAACAGTTTTTCATACCTACTTCAGTGGTAACGTGTCTATG
This sequence comes from Neodontobutis hainanensis, assembly GCA_024349245.1. Taxonomy (NCBI): domain Eukaryota; kingdom Metazoa; phylum Chordata; class Actinopteri; order Gobiiformes; family Odontobutidae; genus Neodontobutis; species Neodontobutis hainanensis. Next base: position 23,572 of record JALDNG010000227.1, on the reverse strand, counting down.
GCCTTCTATTGATAGACTTTTTAAGCTTTTGCTCCCTCATTTGTTTTTGTCTACATCTCTCAGCAACCTCCAGTCATCACCTACACAAGGGGAGCCCTATATGTCAATTACTATTGGCAGGTCAATCATAGATTTAGGTCTGTCAGCTGAATACATGGTGTTTTGTTTATGTACATTGTAGTCTATGGAAATCTTTTTTGGGCTGCATAGGATTTTTTCATTGTAAAACCTCAAGTGGCCACAAATCAAATTGGCGGCAGTGGAAAGTGTGGGTGCCCTATCAAGATCTTATTATACATTCATGAGTTTACACGAAAGCAGAGTGGCAGCAACAACATACCAAAAACACCCCCGAGGCCGGAAACTGTGAGTGACTTCAACAGAGAGGAGAAAGGGAAGGATTCTGTGTTTTATCCTTAGACTGTACATTCACCTGAGGTAACATTCAGGACATTTACATTTCAGTTTGAGGCTCCACAAGTTAAAGACTTGTGAAAATCATTTGTGTTAAAAGTTATGTCAATTCTTTCAATAAAAAAGTTTTAGCATTGCCCATTACATTAGAGGTTTATCATTTAAGAAAACAATGATCAGATAATGTTGGTGTGATGTGTGACTCTGAGACAGGGCCAGACCATGACTGACCTATTACAGACTGTGCTTAAAGACACATAACAGGCTTTTAAATGTAATATTTTTCACAAAATACAGAACAAATATTTAATGTCATAAAGCAAAGGCGTGTAGTTCACCCCCTTCCCTTCATGTGTCCAGAATACCAAGGATACACCTGTGATTCCTTCAATACCTGCCCTATCTGACCTATTACCCAGAATGCACAGCGCGGCTTATTAAAAAGAATAGGATTTTTATGATTATAATATAATTTAAATAAAATATCAAAACAGATTGCCTCAGTCTCTTGTGGATTATAATCAATCTCATATTATTAAACAATAGACAGATATAAAAGGAGTGCTTTTAACATAGGTTCTATGATTTTTTAAATGTTTGGGTTAAGCTTGACTAAGCTTGGAACAGCCCTCAGGCAAATGAAAACCAGACGGAATTGAACCAGAGTTAACTCTACGCGCTCCTCCAAGTGAGCCACCAAAGCGCCCCTGAAAATATAGTTTTGATTGATGTTCCATTTTGTTTCACTGTAGACTACAAAATTTTTCACAGTGCACCTTTAACAGACGGTTTTATATTTAAAGTGAAGGAGTGGACTGACAAAAACTACATTTGAGTTTTGTTTCTGTTTTTTTTTTTTGTAAAAGATGAAACAAACCTAAAAGGGGGTGGTCATATCCAATATAATATCCATATTTTTATTTATTTAATGCCCTAAGCCAGCCATGCATGGCAAGGGACTATTGTAATCACTTTGCAACACATTAATCAAAAAAGGCCAACTCAACATATTTAAAAACTCACAAAAAATTCATTACGCCTCCTTTAAAAGTGGAAATATATTGCTCCTACAGAAGCCAGGCAAACACTCTTTTTGTCGTAGACTCACAGGATTTGGTGCATGTATTGGTCATACAAAGACTCTGCCCTTGTTCTATTATGGCGACATCGCTCGACAAACTGGAAGTCAGCCACCTTCGATCAAGAATTTCAAAATGCTGACTCAGCAATCTCCTCCTAGAGATTTTAAGCGATGGAGCAAAAAAAATCACTCAACATCTAGAGGAGTTGGGCATCCAAATTCTTTGTAGATGAAACCTGTAGTGGCGATGCGTCAAAGTTAACGTAACCTTTTTGAAACATTTATAACACTTAATTTGTTATAATTTGCAAATGCAAATTCTGATTTGGCCAATTATTATTACCAATAAATAATTGGTAATAAATCATTATTTATTACCAATTCAAATTGGACATGGACCCATGCCCAATTTTCAACGGTGTTGCCGTGGTGAGGACCAAAATGAAGTCCCTATAAAATATAAGTATGTGTAAATAGAAATAGGGAGCTGTACGTGACAGCGCCCCCTCTTGAAACAAAAGCTTTATAAGCTTGGTACAAGGCCTTGACTGCTCCCCCTGCAAAAACACAACTTTGTAAGTTTGGGGCCAGCGCCTCCTGGAAAATCAAAACTTTGTGAGTTTCTTGTATTTTCCAAACTTTTGGAGTCTTCTTAAAGAGACAGTTGTGACCTGAACTGTTACAGACTCATTTCCATTCTATCATGCCTTTCAAAGATTTTCTTAAACTCATAAACAAACAGCTCACAGTCTATTTGTCTCACAATGTCATTAATCAAATGCAGTCTGGCTTCAGGTCTGAGCACAGCTGTACATCTGCTACACTTAGAGTGCTAAACAATTTCATCTCTGCTATTGACAATAAGGTGTATTGTTCAGCTATTTTTGTGGATCTGGCAAAAGCATTTGATTCTGTAGACTTAAACTTCTTGTTGAACAGAACTGTTGGTCTTTCTGATAGTTGTGTAGCCTAGTTCAAAAGCTACTGTTCTAGGTGCACACGGTCGGTGAGACCGGACGGTTTCTACAAAAGTCTACCGCAAGGATCCATACTTGCCCCCCACCCTGTTTAACATCTACATCAATAATATCACTCATTCGATAGGGCACTCCCACATTCACCTACAGTACTGATGACACCATTCTTTATACATCTAGCTCTTCTCTCAGCACCAGCTTATCCCTGCTGCAAACTAGCTTTACCAACCTCCAACATATCTTTTCTAAGCTATATTTAAAACTCAACACAACAAAAACTAACTGCATGGTTTTTAATATAAATCTCCCACAGACCGATTGCCCCAACAACATTCTTTCCCTATAGATGGAGTCAAAATACAGTTTGTCATTTCTAAGTACTAAGGTGTCTGGCTAGACTCTTTCCTCACATTTAAAACTCACCTTAATGCTCTGCTTTCTGAGGTTAATTCAAGATTAGGTTTTCTTTTTCGCAATAAAATTGCATCTTTTAATTAAAATGACAGTTCTTAGTATTTTACGACGACCTCGCCTTCCAATCTGCATCCTAAACAAAACCCTCACTTCACTTCTGCAGACATTTACATTTATATTTATCCATTTAGCAGACACTTTTATCCAAAGCGACTTATATGATACTTCCAATCATCACCAAATCTCCAATCACTACTCAACGTCTTTAACTCCACCTGTAACCTTCGCTCTAGCAGTTGCATCAATCTCCTCATCCCTAAAGTTTTCACATCCTTTGGTCGTTCTTTGTTTCAACTGACCTTGCAGCTCAGTTTATTATTTATTTATTATTTATTTATTTATTTATTTATTTATTATTCTGTATTATATTTTGTGAATATACTCCCTGCCTTTTGGCCAAGTCGTCATTGTTGTTAATTGACTTACCTGGTTGAATAAAGGTTAAATAAAATAAATAAACAAATAAAGAACGCTATTTGAGATAGCCATACTGTTCAACCTCGAAACCAGCACCAGGTCGCAATGGCAAGGGACAATTGTAGCAGCTTGCGGCTTTTACTATTATTATTAATGTTATTAATGTTATTAATATTAAAAGTGGCCAACAGATTGCAGCTTAAACATGCAAAAAACAAACATTTTACCTGAATTAAATAAAGGTCAAATAAACACACACACACACACACACACACACACACACACACACACACACACACACACACACACACACACACACACACACACACACACACACACACACACACACACATACAAAAGCATTTTAAGGAAATTAAAGAAAACAAACAGTAGAGGGCAGTAACACCCCACGGAAGTGTCTGGTCTGCCTGAACTAGAGAAGAAGAAGAGCGGCAGCAGGAAGCAGAGGGTCTTTGGTTTAGGGCGAGATTACAACCTTTGGTAGAAGTACACTGTGGGCTCTGTAAAGAAGAGCAGAGGCAATAGGTTTTATTAACGATGTCGACAAATTCATTTAGTTTGGCAAGTTTAGAAAACAATGGGTATTTTCACATTAAACTACCTTTACTTATTTTACACGCACAAATGTGTTCAAATGTTAGTTAGATCCTGATTAAAGATTAAAGACAAGGTAAATGAACAAGCTCTGACTTTTTATAGATTCTCAGAGTGTATTTAAATATATATATATTATCGCTGTAAACCTATGGGATTTTCCTATTAATATGAATAGTCCTGAGTCTGGGTTTTCACATGTTTTTTTTTTTTTGTCACATTAACACAAATTGAAATCACAACTTAAATATAGAAGATAATTATTCAGAGCACACATTTATTTGTCTCCTTTAGTTTATTTTTGGGTAAACATCTGGAAAAGTGTTGCTTTCATCAACAGTAAATTATAGTTACTTTAGCTCCTTTTGTCTTTATGAAGTTGGTTTTTAATTAAAATGTCTGTTTAAAAAGTACGTTTTAGTCTCCGGCCTTTGTCTCATGTGTGTTGGTCACCTTTATTAACACAGCTGTATCTTTATGAGGATGGAAAACTGTTATTTTCTGCATATTATCTGTCTGAATTTTTTTGTTGAGCAGATGGTATAGTTTTTTTTAATGGGCTGAGCTTGATGTAGTGTTTTCATTCTCTGATGGAAGGTATGGCTTTCCAGTTGTGCCTGTTGGTGCTTTCTAAAGAAAATAATAATAATAATAATAATAATAAACTTTATTTTATAAAGCGCCTTTAAAGGCAACTTCTCAAAGCGCTGTACAAAGACAAGCAATACAAAGCTCAAACAATAAAATAACATTAACAATCAAAGCTAATTTAAAAAATTAAAACAATAAAATAACATCAACAATCAAATGCTAATTTAAAATTAAAAAAAATAAAACATCAACAATCAAATGCTAATTTAAAAAAATAAGTCTTAAGTCTACCTTTAAAAATGTCATAGCCCTGTGCTTCCCTAAGATCAGGAGGCAGAGAATTCCAAAGGACAGAAGCATATGAAAAGACAAAGAACTCTGAACTCCAAAAAAAATTGACTTTGCAGAGTGTTATATTAAGGGTACTTTGACTCTTGACTTTCACTTTTATTGTGACCATTGTGTAACCAACATTTTGTGTAAAAATATAAAAACATTTTTAAAAAGGAATGTGGAGTAGGATCTAATATATGTTTAACAGTTCATCAAGGGTTTTGAACAATGGATTCATATTTTGTGCAATTTTATTTAGAAAACATCTATTACAACCTCTAGAACATACAACCTCTTGATTCTAGAAAACATGCAGATTATTTAAACGTATAAAAATAAAAAATAAATTGTTTGCTTGCAATCTGTAAAAATAAATCATTCTTTAAGGCCTAAATGCCCATTGATCTTAATTGGTTTACGGTTATTAGTTTTTGACCTTCTTCTATTTGACATTTAAAGGTGCAATTTTGTGATATTTTTGTGTAAAGTGTAAATGTCATTTTGAATCCAATGATGCTATTGTGGATGTAAAATTAACACAAACATGCATGCTAGTTATTTGGAGATTTTTTTTCTCTCTCTCTCTTGTGCGCCACTGTTTTGTCACTGACACAAAAATAAATAGCAGTTATTAAATATAATATAAATATTAAACATTAACAGGATAAATGTTTTGCTGTTTCACTTTCCCTCTCAAACTGAGCAAATGGTACAGTCAAAACTAAATCTCAGACATTAATGTCTTCACAATGTACTTCTATCTCTTTTGGTCCAATGAGTGATTTAAAAATGCTATAATTCATTATTTAAAAAATTCGAAAAGTAATATTAATAAATCCAAGTTAAATCCCCCCCTGAAAACAAAAACAAAAATCCAAAACCGGAAGTACAGTAGAAAACTCCTTTCATTGGCTCACAGCAAGTCACATGATCCATGCTGAAGCTAGCTTAGTTGTTACGCCTTGTCTCTACGAGCGAGGACACTAGCGTTTGTTCTCCTCTGCTAAAGGATCTCTGGAGAAGCAGAGAAGGGGAGTCTACTCCTTTCTGTGTGTGTGTGTCATCCTGTGGAAAAGGACCGAGAACAAATTCAAATCTCTGCGTTTTTACCGGAAAACTGGGAAAATTCTGCCGCCGAACCGGACGTGGCGGATAAGCAGCGGAGGGTGAAGAAAAGCGAAGGAAAAGGAGGGATATTGGAGGAAGAGTGGGAGCTCCAATGCGGACTGTCTGGAGGTAAAAGCATAGATAGATCGATAACATTCACTTAAAGACAATGTATTGATCAGTAACTTGTCTGCGGGGCGTGTGTGTGGACGCTGCGGGTTGTAGAGGTGAAAACCACTCGTTAAAATGTAGGTCATTGTGTCTGTGGGCCGAGCCGAACCCTGCCGAATCAAGCCGAGTGCTGCCGAGGAAGACTGGAGTCTGGTGCATTCAGGGCCGCAGAGTGGGACTGGCTCCAGGCTCAAGTGACACAGCGTTAGAGCAGGAATCAATACAGATGAAATACTATATACACATACTCTTCCAACACGGAAACAACCAGATCTGAGCTGTCTGAATTAACATAACCTGAATAAATGTCCCAAAACTCCATGCATTTAGCTTTAATGAACTCACCTTCACATTTTCAATGAATGTACTTTTTGCATGCAGTATATCATAGTATTTTTGCTGTCATATTTTTTGCTTTAAACTTTAAATTTTAACTTCCAAAAAGGCATAGAATTTCACACACAATTCATAATGCTTTATATCATAAGGAGTATTTGGGAATATTCTGTGCTTTAGTGAAGGAAAGTTGTCACTGTATTGTACTTTTCCTCGTCTCAGACTCAAAGTACAAATGTACAAATTATTATGGTAATTAAATAGAGCTCCTTTTCATCTTTTGGGCCTAAAACCAGGACAAATCCCTTATCTACCTTTGTACTGTAAGTCTCCTGAGTGATATCCTGAGAGGGGTTAAATGGAGAGCAGGGCTCACAAGCCTCATGTATCAACATAAACATAATGATGACCTGATAACATTCAGAAATTTGTCTTGGTGGTATGATACTAATGCAGAGTGCTGGTTCAACAATAGGGAGACAGGACGGATGCTGTCCTGAACAACATGGACATCTGAAATCAGCGAGGTGCAGAACAGAACGCCAAAAGAACTCCTTCTTCCAGACTGCATTTGACTGTGCACTGTACTACACTGCACACTGTGCATGTAACATATAAAGCTTATCTTATCAATAAGACAGTACAGTCAATCAGTCTGTGGAAGATAAAGTCTGCAGCAACTCACTCAGCAACAGTTTTTTTAATATTGTGCAGCCCTATCAGACTCTATAAACCAAATGATAAAATAATCAAGAAGAGCCAGCGTAAAGCATGTTAAAATTACTAATAAGTTAGTTCTACTGTCAACTTTTGACAGCTCTTAATACAAAACATTAAACTATTGTAAAAATAGTTTTTTTGACTCCACTAGTTGTCTATCTTCGTGGAGGATGTGATGATGCACTTGCCTTCTGTGCTAACCATTAAGGTTTAAGATGACAAACTACAGCTTCATCCAGAATCTCTTGTGTAATGTGAATGTTTTCTTGGGTTTTCCTGACGTGATTAGATGTCTAACGTTATGATGGAAGCGACCGCCATCCTCCCCGTTCTCAAGAAGAAGCTGGCCTTCCTCTCAGGTAAAACAGAAATGGGAAAAATAATAATAATAATAATAATAATAATCTACCCCCCTCCAGCTCAATCCATGAGAATAAACCTTTAATAAGAACAGTTAGATTTATTCTGTGTCTTTTAGGGGGCAAAGACCGGCGCAGTGGTCTGATCCTGACCATCCCGCTCAGTTCAGACCAGACCAGTATGGAGGAGCTCAGCGCCACACTCGACTACCTGCTCAGCATTCCCAGGTAGCACCATCACACAGATGGGACCTCTCTTGACTTTTTACTGATATTTACTTAAAGTATAATGTTGTAACCAAGTAATGCAACTACTATTTTTATTTTGGAATAAGGATTGTTGTGCAAAATCTTAGAGTTAACACTGTAGGAGCTAAGGCCTAGTTGTTCAGTCATAGTTAATTAACAATGAACTGTGTCTCTCTCTGTCAGTGAGAAATGTAAGGCTCGAGGTTTCACCGTCATCGTGGACGGACGCAAGTCTCAGTGGAACATTGTAAAAACGGTGGTGCTGATGCTGCAGGTAAACACACATACACTCTGCCAATAGTTGTCTTAGTTAGAAAGATTAAATTGCTGTTTATTCCACTTACCCGAGGCAGATTTACAAATTATTATATAAAAGGAAATTTGTATGTTGTCTTCTGATTCAACAGAACCATCATAATCGATTATCAGTGGTAGCCTTGTGTTTTAACATTCAACTTAATTTGTGAGTTAATTGAACAATGCACAATGTTTGTTGTGGGCCACAAAAACCCCTGAGAATGCACTTCTTTTATAAAGTCATGTTTTTGGTGCCGCACATTTTAGTTTGATGAATGTATGTTTAATTATTTTGTAATGAAATATCTTGTTCCAGAATGTGATCCCAGCCGAAGTGTCTCTGGTCTGCGTTGTCAAACCTGATGAATTCTGGGACAAGAAGGTCACACACTTCTGTTTCTGGAAGGAGAAAGATCGGCTAGGCTTTGAGGTACGTCCCACTCACAATTACTGTTCGTTCATGTTGGCATTAGTCCAGCAGGTAACGGCCTATCTGTGTCTGTTGACCTATTGACCTGTTCCATTACTTCAGATATACTGTTTCCTAACTTTGGTTCAAATTACACCAAGAACTTCCCAACTTTTCCTAATCTGAAATATCATCCAGAGCCAACGGCAAAGACACAAATACTGTTTTATCAGGCGGGGAAAACAACAGCGCGCTTTAATCACAAGACTGATTTTACTCTCGGTGAGCGTTTGTACATTTAGAAACAGAATTTTATTTTTCATAACACATAATCAGCTGATGACACATTTATGAAATCATATATTTATCTGCCCTCTGACTAACTGGCCACTGTCCAGGGTGTACCCCGCCTCAGGCCCAAAGCTGCTGGGATAGGCTCCAGTCACCCACGACCCCTAACGGGACTAAGCGGTAGAAAATTAATTAATAAATATTCATTATACTTAGGATTAAATTCCAAATAAAACCGAATATATATGCAATATAAAATTCTCAATTTGTTTCAAATTAATAAATTTAATAATCACGCTTGCATGTTTGCCTTGGACTTTGGTCAAATCTGAAAAGATAAAGGCAGCTGCACCAATGCAGTTTATACCATTGCCTGCAGCTAGAGTTGGAGACAATGGACTACAGTTGGTTAGGTCTCGTATAAAAAGGTCAAAGGAAAATAAAACTTCATCATAGCTTAGGTCAGTCTTCATATTTAATTTTATCAGTAAAATAAAATAAAAAAACTCTACTGCATGAGTTGTTAGCACTGTCGCCTCACAGCGTGAGGATCCACGTTTGATTTTCCACTCATGGCAGGTCCAGAGGTCTCCTAAGGGCCCATTGTGACCGTCATGAATGTAAAACCTATTTTAGTTGAATAACTTAATTAAATGGCCTTGTCAAACTATAAGTGCAAGCTTGTCTTAGATATTATCTGCCCACACTACCCTGTTGCTGACTCATTCATAATAATAATGTAAAAACACTTCGACTGGAGCCATGCTAAGAGTGGTATTTTTGTGAAAAACATACTGTCATCTGTGTAGGAGGCCTGTCGGTATAAGAGAGAATCTATACCTGCTCACACTCTACTTATCACAAGTCTCCTAGGGCTTCTTCAAATACATGCTTTGTGATAAATATCAAATGCTTTCGCACATGCATTAACTACCCCAGAGATTATTGTGACCTATGGGATTAAAAAAGGCTCTAACAAAACACATCAGTCTCATGCATCTTAGTGCCAGTTCTGAACAGGTTTTCAGAGTGCGTAGTGTAAGATTTATTATAAGAAAGTAGTATTACACGTCATGTCTGCAGTGATTTACAGTAGTACTGGCCATGTGCAGTTTGTGGATCTGGGCAGATGGGTGTTTGGGGAGCAGATGTACAACACACTCCCTCCTGAGACATGGGTCCACACCTCATGAGTCACACTTCAGCTCAGACAGGAATCCCCTCCGACAGCTGTGAACACAGATATAGACGTGTGTTTCCTGAAAGCACAGCACATTTGTACAGCAGCAGAATGGGTCATTGTGAGTGAAAACTAACACCAGTCCTTCTGAAGCCAGTCAAGTCACTTTACTTCCAAACCATTTGTGTCCAAATGCACTATTGAGATCATTGAGGTTCAGATTTCTTTTTGTGTGTGTGTGTTTTATTATATATATATTTTTTTTAATGTTTATCTTAACAAATGTGTGGATGGGGCATGTATTTGTCGGAATTAAGGCTAAGTGTATTGTGTGGTTATAAACTATTATTATTTGTTTGTGGCATAAAAATGTAATTGTCCTGTAGTTATTGTGCATCACTACTGTGTTTTTGTATAAAAACATCCTAATGTTGTGATATGTTGATCACCAAAAGCTATAAAAAAATATATAAATTCATCGGATGTATATGGTGTTAATAGTCAATAATGCATTTTTTTATATATATATATATATAATACACACAGTACAGTCAAAAATCATGCGCAAAATCCACGTTTGAACTATCTTTGCACTGCATTTCCACAGATGATATGGTTATTGTAAATTAATGTCTGCAGAATTGCTTTATTGTCACATTCTTGTTATTGTTTTAGGACAGTGTATCAGAAACAATTAGTATCATGTGGTAGTATCAAATTAGGATTCCCAACCCTACCTCTTATATTTGTCTATTTATTCTGGCAACTTTTTTACTCAAGAGGCCAAAACCATTATAGATGTACGCCTTTTGGCTCAGTTTACTACTTCCAATAAATAGTGTACCGCTCTGGACCATGGCTCACTGTGGACAACAGGATTCAAATATTAGCCTGAAGTTGCACACCTGATATTTGTAGATCAGGGCTATCAAACATATTTTTGTTCAGAGACCACATACAGCTCAATTTGATCTTAAGTGGGCCGGACCAGTAAAATTATAGCATAATAACAACTTCTTTTTTGTTTGTACAGTTTCCCTATAATGTTGTATTCTCATCAACTGCAACAAAAAGACTAATGTTGACAATAGCCTGTCTCTTCTCATTTCAGCAGCCTTCAGTAATTGTGTTTTTACAAACTCACCCTCACAATGTCTTTGATCCTTACACTATTGTGCTAGGAATAAGGTAGCTAATTTTCACTGCTGTGCTGCATCACCGGCTGTTCACCTACAAGTCAAACAGACTGTTTTCTCAGACACAACAATTCATTTATCTTCTCTCTTCACAGTTGTCCTTGCAGCTGTTGTATTTTTCTTCCTGATAAGTGTCATAGTGCCGTTGAATATTATATTCCTTGAGCTTGGAAACTTGCTGTGTACACATAAAGCACAAGAAGTGCTATAAAAATGTTGCTGTTTAGTTGTATATCACTAAAGTCTGACTGGACAGTTCACTGGACTAACTGGACAAGCTAACTGGACTCCAGTTAGCTTGTGTAACCCAAATTTCCTGTTCCAAGTAGGCCTTCAGAAGCCTAGCTGACTATTATTATTATTATTATTATACCAAAAGCTTAGTTTACACTCTACAACTTATGGACATGTCAGAACATTCAAAGAAGTACAAATTTATTATCTCATTTTCCCCTTAGTCAGTAATAACAACTCCTTGTTTCAACATGCCACTTTTCCAGATGTCAGTCCAAGTATAAGACTAACAACCTAGAGGGATTTCCAGCACTTTCACACAGCTTAGGTTCTCTCAAACAATGGGAACACTGTTTTATATACAACCTACAACCTATTGACTTATAATGTCAATATCAAACATATTTCTATTACAGCATACAGTTTTTTTTAGATGACGGTACATTCTAAGACTAATGCTGTTGTTATGTGAGCCTTATGGCAAAGGTTTGCCCATTTAGAAAATACACATACATGTCAAAGATGAAACGGCAGTGAGAGAGGGGATGTTCTTGACCAAGTGAACTAGCGAGGTTCCACATTGATTGGCAATAGAGCTTGTTTTTAGTATTCAATACAATGAATAGCTTTACTAAGTAGTTATTTAGGTTAATAATACAACTTTCTGAGTTAAAAATGAACGATCTGAGGTCAGCAAAATGACTTCCCAACAACAAATGTGGCGCCTGGCTGTTGAGAGGTTGCTAATATTGCCAAACCCAGATGCTAAAGTCTGAAAGGACAGTTTCATTTCTGTCACTATCACTTAGTCCATGAGTACCAAACATGCAGCCCGGGGGCCAAAACAAGCTCAAAAGAAAGTAAACTTTGGCTCGTGGGACAAATTTGGGAAGTGTGACATTAACTGTAACTTTTAACTTTCAGTAACTACTATTTCTAAATTGTTCACTGGGGGTCGTTCTGTTTTAGTCAGAGTAGGGCACATAACACAACCCAGAGACCCAGAACTGAACAGCAACGCAGTTACTCTTAATCAAGCTGTTAAAATGTTTGGCCCTCATTTCCCAAAATGTCTTTAGGTCGGAGGAAACGGCAGTAAAAACTACATTATTCCTAAACTAGCATTGGCATCAGCATCATATTGTGAGGGTGATTTTGTAAAAATAAACATTCTGAAGGATTTTGCCAACATTATCCTGACATTATCCTGACATTATCCTGACATTATACTGACATTATAACATAATTGTGCTTCTTTGCACTTAACCAAAGTGTAAAAAATTGCGTTGTTAGAATTTATAGGTTTATTATGCTATTATATTACTGGTTATTTCAGATAGAATTTGCAACTAATCCATGCAGATTACGCCCCACAGCTCGACGTACACATGCCCACGGATTATACTTTTATTATTATTTATCTTCTTTTTATTTAAATACATAGAGCAGTCGTATGTTCACATAAATCATCAGCAACAGTGGCAAGCGTAGGAGAAGAAGAACTTGAAAAGCCTCTTGCATCATTTAAATCACATGTAGGACGTTGTAGTTGTAGCCGTCAGTTGAAAAAAGATCAGCCGCGCTGTAAAGTCCCAGTATCTCTCTGATTTTGTCTGGGAGAACTTTCATCATAAATTACTGCATGGTTCTCTCATGATCCACCACATACAGTACATCATAACAGACAGTAACCATAGCCTGCTTAGCAAAGGCCTAGAAAAGGGCTCAGATTAAATCTTAATCAGGAAATGATAATATAATCTTGTTCAATATGTCTCTGGCTATACGTGCAAAAACTTTCTCCCTTTTTTTGCTGATCTGAAAAAATATCTGAGTGTTGACTCAGAATATGTAATGTGATCCGAACCGTGAGTTTTGTAACCTGTTGCACCACTAATCTATATATAGTTCTCAAACTGACACAAATAGTTACGGAAGAGTTTTACACATGACACAATTCACTGTATTTTGAATTATGAACTCAACGTAAAAACATATTAACGTCTCTTTGATTGCCCTCTAAGTAACTAGCCAACTTGTACCTTTTCCCAAAGTGTACAAGCAAGGACAATAAAGATTCTTTCTACCTGCAGGGATTTAAGCTGTTCTCACACAGCTTTAGTTCTTCCTAACAATGTTAACATTGTTATATACGTATAAACTATACGTATATAACAATGTTAACATTGTTATATACGTATAAACTATCGTATATAACAATGTTAACATTGTTATATACGTATAAACTATCGTATATAACAATGTTAACATTGTTATATACGTATAAACTATACGTATATAACAATGTTAACATTGTTATATACGTATAAACTATACGTTTATAACAATGTATGTAACTATTAATGCTAAAGTCCGACTAAACACTGACATAAATGTTTGCGGTAATCGATTGGTTGGTGTGATAATATGATATTACAACTGTCTAAGTTAAAAACAAATTAACACTCAGTTTACTACTACTACTACTACCTGTAGAAATAAATAATGTACTGGTCTGGGCCATGGCTCATTGTGGATACCAGGAATCAAATATTAGCATGTAGCTACACATCAAGAAATATTAAATCTATTGAAAAGATAACCAGGCAGAGGTATTCTTTTGTTTTTGTCCGTCCACACTACAGTACATCCAAGTGTTTCCATTTTAGCTTTAGACCCTTAAACACGAGTAGTGTGGACACTGTCTTACATCCATGTGTATTTCTGAGCACAACTAAACCCGTTTTCAAAACTGATTCACATATTAAAAACTCACCAAATCTGATAAGCCTTAATATTTATTTTCTGCAAGTAAAGCACTGAGTTACAAAAATGTTAAATCTCTGTGTCTCCTGTAACCATGGTAACAGCAGCTTGGTCCAACATGGAGTCAAAAATCTGGGTCAGATTTTCTGTGAGTCTCCTGTTAGTGAAACCATCTGCTGCAACACACACATACTGTACTTACACACACTGACGGTAGTCCCATCGATCAGGCTCAGGTTTCAGGCTGCGCCCCAGACACAGTGCTGCTATTAAGGCCTAAAATCACAGAAGAGGGATGGTCTCTAATATGGACTAAAGAAAGGACAGAAAGAGGTTAAAGTGTCTTCATGCTAGGCAATATTTGATTTCTCATTTCTATTCTTCAAAAATGACATGGCATAGACTGATTAAATTAAAGGTTCTGAATTTAACTCCTAGATCTTCTGAAATGGAGGTTACCCATTCACTTGAGCCTAGCGTGCCTTATTTAGCAGCCACTGGTGACACTCAGAGGTGCCCTAGTTTGTGGTGTAAGATAGAGGTGATTTTACTATTCAAACCAAATGGTTAACAAGCCCTAATGACAATCCCATTAGCACCTTTGGTCACATAGGTTGTGCCCCTAATAACCATACAACTGTAAAAAGGGACATGATTTTTTTTTATTTGTATAATCCTATTGTGATCAATATTAATAATGATGTATGTTTAAAGTTGTGTCTGTGTAAAGAAACATGGTGTATTAAAGACCAAAGGTGCTTCTTTATTTCTCCCTACACCATTTATCTTTTATTCAATATTTTGTTACCAATTAGTACAATAACATGCAGGTAGAGAAATTCTAATTATAGCCTTAGTCCGATTATAATCAGAGTTTTAAACTGCAGTAAACCCCTTACTCAGATTGGAAAAACCTACCTGGATAATGTGGTTCATTATTAGATTACTGCTGCATGTTTACGGCTTACTCTGATTAAAGTCGGACCCAGCACACTGAGCATGCTCCAGAGTCGGACAGAGACACAGAGTAACACAAGTAAACAGAAACACGCTGAAGAGCAGTGTTTGGAGACAGACTCACTCATTTTTAGATGAAGACACACATATACATGTCTGTTTTGTCGGTTATTGTGCTCCGTCATGTTGTAAAAGAACAAGCGAGTCTATTGTAGCTTATGGTGTGTTCATGTGCTTTTAGACGGCACAACTTCCGAGTAATGTACGCGTTGTTACTTAGTCTTTCTTAGTCGTGCTTACATGTTTTTACCTCGTAAATACCGTTGATATATTATTATTAAATAATAACTCTGATTACTGAGGAAATCAGTCGGATATATATTAGCTTTTAACGCAACAATTAATGTTAAATGCTGTTAAATACTAGTCTGCCACTTAATTTTGTGTTATTTTCTGTGAATTATATATATATATATTTTATGTATGTGTTGTTTTATGTTAGATTTTTAATAAGTACATGTATAACTTTACTGTATAACGTGGATGTCATTAGTAGGATGTGTAACCTGCAAATTTCAAACATTCATGTTTTTGACATTAAAAATATATTTTTATAATTTCAAACAACATATGTGAGAATGATAGTAATGATGACTTACATTCCACATTTTGTCTGCTTGGGACCCCTAGCCAAGGCGTCCTTGAAGTGTTATGCATGTAAGCGAGTTTACAGGGTCTCCCAGAAAGGTCCTGGCATGTGCTCTTTATTCAGGCAATGTCCTGAAACATTTAGCAACAATGATGAAGGTCCTATTTGCCTTCAGTTTTTCTTAATGCTGCATTAAAATTATAATCCACCTACGATGTTGAACATTAAAGAAGTGGGTTTAATGTCTAG
>JALDNG010000227.1:0-2500 GCA_024349245.1 Neodontobutis hainanensis | reverse complement strand
CTCCAGCAGTGACCCCGAGCCCATCTCCCAGACAGTTACTTACCCATCATCCCCGGCGGCGCCAGGCCAGACACAATAATACGGTCCACTCCTGGCATTCAATGATGTGCAATGAAGTGTGTGCTCATTCTGGATGTCAGAGGTCAAGGGGGTTTAGACTGTAGAGGCATGTACAGACAGAGGGAAGAGATTAAAAAGCTTCAAAATCCATAAATCTAATAAGATTTGAATGTTTAAAGTCAATGTCCCAATTTAAAATTTTTGTAATCCCACTGATAAATATTCTGACGGTGCTTTGGAGCACGGTTTCTACATTTTTAATGAGTGTAGAGTGAAGGATTGCAGCCTTGGGTTATGTTCCTCTATGAACCAGTTCAGTAAACAAATATGAACATTCATCAGATCCTTAATTGCTCGTTTAATGTATATATTGACGTTGTTGGGTTCATCATGTAGTAGTGGTATTAATTTACATATTAGACACCAATTGTTTCTTTGAAAGTGCTGGTGTGTAGTTTTTAGCTTTTTTTAATGCACATTGTAATTCCGTGAACACTTTTCCTTTTAGAGTAAACAACTATGGTAGCCCTGCAGGGGCCGCTGTTGTCTATAAACAAACCCAGCAGAAATTGTGGAACATTGATAGATAAATGTATGGTGTTGAGTTATGATGCTATAAAATATCGTTTTGATGATGTGCTTTATATTGTTTATCTGGACACCAGAAGATTTTACACTATTTTATTTTATTTTATTTATGTTTAGGGATGTCTAAATACCACGCCAGAAAATAAATATAAATTTACACATTTCAGTGACATGATTATTTTTTTTCTTCATTTCTTGTTTTGAAGAAGTTTTTGAGCCTCTTGACTTTTACGCCTCTTTAACTTTTACATTTAGTTAAATATTTCCACAAAGCTGTAACACTCATAATTACATCCCGTTTTTTTTCTCTGTCTAATCATTTTGAAATAGAGAAAGTGCAATAACCTTATTGCTAGTGTTGCTAGTCATAGACTAAAGTTAAAAGTGCCTGCGTTTTTTGTGTTCCAGGTTGTGACGTGGCTCCAGGGCCCAGGGTCGGAGCTGTTAAAAGCCCATCAGGCCATCGGAGACTCCATACGAGCAGCTCAGGCTCTGCAGCAGAAACACGAGGAGATCGAGAGCCAGCACAGTGTAAATAAACAAGTTAAAAAGAGTAAAAACATTGGACAGGACTGTGGGCATCCCTCTGATCTTTTGTGTGCGTGTGGTAAACAGGAGTGGTTCGCGGTGTACGTGGAGCTGAACCAGCAGATCGCAGCGTTGCTGAGCGCCGGAGAGGAGGAGGAAGTGGCCGAGCTCAAGTCTCTACAACAGCAGCTCAGCGACGTGTGCTACAAACAAGCCGCTCAGTTAGAAAGCCGACAGAACGTCCTGCAGGCAGCACACAGCTTCCACAACACCACACAGGAGGTAATACTTCATCTGCAATATTATTAAAGACAATACACAAGAGGTTAGTGAAAGAATTATAACATGCAAACACAGAAGGTAAGGACCAGAATGCTATGTTTAAACTGATTCTTTAAAATATATATATATTTATAATACAATCCCCATCTACATGAGCATTTTAGAATGATACCAATACACTGTCAAAAAAGGTGAGACTAAAACTTTTGGCACACTACTATTTTAGGAAAACTGAGAAATTTCAAAACACGGTCCCTGAGTCCCTGTTTTAGCCTGTAGAGCAGGAAGAGTGAACAGACAAAAACAAAGATCCAGACTCCGGACTTCTCTGCCTGCTCACCGTCTTTTGTCTGGTTGTCAGAAAAAACTATTATTCAATTATATATTATTATATTATTTATTATTTTATGTTAAAAGCTCCTTTTTGGAGTAGTACCCATGCCTTTGGTGTGGGAGACAAACTAAAACATGCAAAGTCTGTTCTCAGTCACCCAGGTTGTCTTGAAGAAAAAGTTAACGCAAAGGCCTCTGGACTCAGTTTTCAAGGTGAAGACCAGGGCTTGACATTAACACCTGCAAAATGCGTGTCGATTTTAGCTGTGGCGCACACATTTATCTACAAGTATTAATTGTCCACGAGCAGCACACAACCTTTTGCTTCTTTACTTTTATTACACTACATTTCTGTGTTGTTGAGTTAAAAAGTGCTACTTCTCACGGCTCTCATGAGAAGCTGCACACTTAACGCCAGTGCAGAGTGGACATGGAGATGTAACAGTGAAGTGGAGGACAAAGTAACTCCCTTTTCTCCAATTCCAGTGTGACTCAAACTCCTCTCTCTTAAGTAAAGTTCAAACAGCAGAGTATCACAGACTGCTGCTGTTTTTCTTTTATTTATTTGCTAAAGGAGATATCAGTTTAAAAACAGCACTATGCAAAGACTAAATTACTTAATAAAATTTAAATTATGCTGTTATCTATGGATGTTACGCTCTAAAGTCTGAAGAAAATCCAAAATGTTCAGGTCCAGTGGTTCATTTTG
>JALDNG010000226.1:297500-419899 GCA_024349245.1 Neodontobutis hainanensis | reverse complement strand
TTGGCTTTTATGTTCGTCATAACATAAGTGATGTGTGTACCAAATTTTATGTCTCTATTACAAACTAAATTCTTGGGTCCCATTATAAGTTTGTAGGGGGCGCTAGAGGGCCATTTCTAAAGCTAACCCTTTTATTTACATATCTTTGTGTTCAGGTCATGAATGTGCACAAACGCCTTTTTGGGTCCAACTTGATCCGAGAAGGCATTTCAGAGTTAAGGTATATTTTATTTTCACAAAAACGGCCGCCTCGTTACAGGTTTGCCACACCCACACCCGATAAGATATCAAAAACAAAATGACAACTTTGGTTGGCACAAGTGTCTAGATGATACTCACCAAAATTGGGGCCATTTAGACAAAAAAACAATGAGTTGAATCTTTTGGCGTAAGGGGTGCGATTTAGGTGGCCGCGACTTTCACCCCACATGGCGGACTTCCTGTTGAGTTTAGGCTGTGGCTGTCATAGACTTTTCTGTTTGCCCTGAGGTGTCCTATGGATGTACCAAGTTTTGTATTTCTACATTGGAAAAAATGTACTTTCACTTTCCATAGGCCCAATGTATTTTGACTTTTCTAGGGGTCGCCACTGAGTCATTTTTCATATTTTTTTTTCGGCGACTTCAAATACATAAATTTTTCGCCGATCTTGAACTTTGGGCCAAATAAAAATGACTTTTCGCGCATGTTCACTGGGTCAAATTGAGGATCATTTTGCAGAAAAATAAAAAATAAATAAATAAATAAATAAATAATCCGAGCAAAAACAATAGGCCCTCCCGGCTATCACCGGCTCGGGCCTAATAATCTGAGCAAAAACAATAGGCCCTCCCGGCTATCACTGGCTCGGGCCTAATAAAATAAATAAAACTTCGGCTTTTACTACTTATTCAATCTATGCGTGTGTCATTTGTCACCTTTGTAAGGACGCCAATTCATGCCATTGTGGAAAGAAAATAACGCTTTGACAGTGATTAAACAGTAATCTGTAACGTGGCAAGCACCTTGTAAAAAATTATTTTCAATATTAGAGAGGAAATTATTACCACTTCATTGGCCTTGATTTGCACCAATAATTTATTTAGTGATTTTATTATGGGTCAAAACTACAGAAGTTTCTGAGGGTCACAAAAGAAAAGTCGAACTGAAACTTTGGGAGAGCATTGCCTGTTGAGTTTTAAGCAAAATGCACCATAAGGTTTAACATGACATTTAAGGATCGAATAAACCAATCACACAAAGCGGACGTGACGCAGCAAGTTGGTTTTTGCAAATCCATTTGGCGTAGCCATCCCCACTTCCTTTCTGAGCGAAAGAAAGTGGTAATGGGCACGCTCTGTAAGACCGTTCCTTCTCTCGGCTGAAGCAGAGCTGGACCAATCACAGCCATGGGGTGGGCAACGTCACACTCTAACTTTTCTTTGGAAAAAGGACATTTTTAGTACAATTTCCTTTTTCCAAAGAAAAGTTATTAGAGCTTCCAGTTGTTGCGGTTTAAAAGACATGTCCAGGTCACTTAAAACAGACGGGAGTACAGCGGCAAACTTTTCCTCTGTTGCGGGCGCAATCTTGTTTGTTTTGGAATAGCTCTGCAGCGTAGAGAGTGTGACGTTGCCCAACCCACGGGTGTGATTGGTCCAGCTCTGCTTCAGCCGAGAGAAGGGACGGTCTTACAGAGCTTTCTTTCGCTCAGAAAGGAAGTGGGTATGGCACATCCAGACCTAGCCCTGGGGTTCACACGGGGATGTCACATGCTCACATACTCAAACAATTCATCTTTGATCTACTACTTACCTCTGAATGATCCACACTTCTGACACGATGCTCATCAGCGTGCTCATGGTTGTGCTCATGGTCATTGAATCTCTTGCCCCTTGCATGGTCATCTCTATGACCGCCTAAATCTTGGGTCTGAGTCACAAGTACATGAGCAGTGGTGGTCCCTTCTCGCTTCACTCTTTGCAGTTCTCCATTATCTGTTGACATCGTGCTGCTTTCAGGAGCCTTCTTTTTGTCAAACTCATAATGCTCTCTTTCCCCTATCTCTGTTATCTTCCCACCATCCAGTAACTTCTCGTTTGATGACCTTTCCACTTTGGTCTGCAGGTCCTGCGCTTCATTACCATCGTCATGGTGACGGTCATCATCATCATCATGGTAATGGTCCATGTCATTATTTTGTTGCTCGTGTTGGTTTTTGTCATTTGACAAAGGGACCCTTTGTAGATGGCTGTGGTCGTTGTGGCTATGCTCATGGACATTATGGTGATGGTTTTCATGGTTGCTGTGGCGATGGCTGTGGTTGTGGTGGTGATGGTGGCCTGGTTTTTCATGATGCTGAACAGTCACAGTCCGGATCCGATCCAGGCCAAGGCTCTGCAGAAGTTGCTTAAGTCCAGCCAAAGAAATGGAGCCGTTCTCTCCATATCTGCATAAAAAAAATAAAAAATAAAAGAGAACCAGTTCAACCTTCTGACCAGGACCCACCCCACCATTATTAACTTTTGTTTGACTGGGTAAAAGAGACAGCTACTGTACAAGGAAAATTAAAAGGCACAAAGAGTAGCATAGACACCATGTATAAAAGTATAAAACAATCAAATAAATAAATCCCCAACACAACCACATAGACACACATACAAACACTTTGCAACTAAAGCTCAGTAAGAGTTCTTGTTGGCTATAGGGTTGCTTTTGTGGAACAGTTTGTAATTCTATGCACATCACCAGGCTTGGCCATTGTCTATAACACTTAGAAAGAAAAAAAAAATAAAGCCTGCACACTTACTCCAGATACTGCATTTTAAAGTTTTGATCCCTCACAGATCTTCCTCAGGTCTAACTTTTCTCATAAATGTCATTCCAATTTATACACATCCCTGCAGACCCCTCTGGCCCCTCACTGCTGGCTGTTCCACAAACTAGGTCCAAACACTTTGGTGACTCTGCTTCAAGCCTGTTAGCGCCAAGAAGCTGGAACAGCCTCCAGGTGATCTGAGGAGAGCTCAAAGTATCAACATTTTCAAACATAAACTAAAAACCTATTTATGTTGTCTGGTTTGTATTACTCCATTTTATTTTATGAAAACAAGACTAAAAAGCTGCCACAATTTGAGTTGTATTGAGTGCTATATAAATAAAGTTTGATTTATTGCTTGTTTCTAAAAAAAAAAAAAAACATTATTATTAATATTTATAATAATAATAATAATAATTAAAGCTGCAAGCGGCGATAAAGGCCCTCGCCCCCCTTGCGACCGCGGGGACACATGTACTCGGAGGAGGGCATTTTGTGCTTTAAAGCGTAAACTTCACAATAATGTCAAATAACCGTGCCTGTGCCTCTGCTTGAATCTTCTTCTGGCTGGAGACTGCTTCATCACCTCGGGCCTGTGCTACTGCTGGGGCCTGCTACACCACCTTGTATTTAGAGTTAAAGGTCTCCACATTCCTTGGTTTTCCTGGGATCTGTCTGAACTTTTGAAAATAAGACTTTATGCTTGGGCTAAAAAAACAAAGTTAGGGCGGGAGATTTAAGATGACTCAGAAAGCACTGCACCCCCATGTTTAAAAAGGAAAATTTTAAATATTACTTGTCTAAAAGAACAAGTTTACATGTTCTAAAAGATTCTGAGGAGTTTTTCAAGACTCTAGTCTTGGCTCTGGAGGAGCCTCCTCCAAAGGAAGCATCCTGGCAATTGGTAAATGGCATTTTTTCCCAAAGAAATTAGACTTTTCTGTTTGCCCTGAGGTGTCCTATGGATGTACCAAGTTTCATTTTTCTACGTTGGGAAAAATTACTTTCACTTTCCATAGGCCGAATGTATTGAAATTTTTTAGGGGTCGCCACTGAGTCATTTCTGTTTATTATTTTTTTAAATACTTAAAATACATCAATTTTTCGCCAGGCTTGAGTTTAGTGGCCAATAAAATGTACTTTTTACGCACATTTACTGGGTCAAAACTGAGGATCATTTTGCAGAAAAATTTAAATTAAAAAAAATAAATAAATTGAGCAAAAACAAGAAAAGGCGTTGTCTATTGTGCACACGTGTGTTTAGCTCATTTTGCCTAAGTTTGGTGTTTGTAGAATGAAGCAGATTTTCTGTCAATTTTCAAATGTGAGGTATATTCTAAGGCGGTTCACATTTTCAATTCTGTTGTCATTGACTTTTATGTTCGTCAAGACATAAGTGATGTGTGTACCAAATTTCATGTCTCTATGACAAACTAAATTCTTTGGTCCCATTATAAGTTTGTAGGGGGTGCTTGAGGGTCATTTCTAAAGATAACCCTTTTATTTACATATCTTTGTGTTCAGGTCATGAATGTGCACAAACGCCTTTTTGGGTCCAACTTGATCCGAGAAGGCGTTTGAGATCTCCTCAACCCCAGACATGTCTTCCACCGAAAGCAGAAGCCGAGGGCTCAGAGGTGCACTTGTCCATCACCCAAGCTGAAGTCACTAGGGTAGTTGGAAGGCTCCTCAGTGGCAAGGCACAAGGGGTGGATGAGATACGCTACAAGTACCTCAAGTCTCTGGATGTTGTGGGGCTGTCTTGGCTGACACGCCTCTGCAGCTTCCCGTGCCAGTTGTCGAAAGTACGGCAGAACGGGGTGGTGTTCCCTCCTTTCAAAAAGATGTGTGATCCCAACTACAAAGTGATCACACTATGCCAGGGTACTGGAGAGGAGAATGCGGCTGATAGTGGAACCTCGGATTCAGGAGGAACAATGCATTTTTTGTCCTGGTCGTGGAACACTGGTCCAACTCCGCTTTTTGCAGATGATATTGTCCACTTGGCTCATCAAGCCAGGACTTTCAGCGTGCACTGGGACGGTTTGCAGCAGAGTGAGAAGCCCCACGTCCGAGACCATGGTTCTTAGTCGGAAATGGGTGGCTGGCCCCTTAAGGTTGGTGGATAGCTCCTGCCTCAAGTGGAGGAGTTTAATTATATTGGGGTCTTGTTCACGAGTGAGGGAAGAAGGAAGCGTGAAGTTGACTGGCGGATCAGTGCAGCTTCTGCAGTGATGTGGTTGATGTAGGGCTGCAACAACGAATCAATTAAAATCGATAAAAATCGATTACTAAAAGAGTTTGCGAAACGAATTTCATAATCGATTTGTTGTGTTGCGCGACACAGAGACGTTTGATTATTATGTAAAAAATAAAAACTTTAGTTGATCGCGGAGCGGAATGAACACACTCGGTCTCTCTCGCGCACTGATGATAGTGCTAGCAGATCACCATCATCCTGCGGAGGAAAAAAAAAAAAAAAGAAGAGCGGAAGTAGATGAAAGATACATGCAGAGGCAGAGAAAGTCGCCCCAAGTCATTCAAGGTGTGGAAGCATTTCACACTAAATAAACGTGTAATAAAAGTGTGTTAACTGCAAAATATGCAAAAGCGACATGGCATGGCATGGGAGCACCATGGCAATGACCCAGCACCTGAAATGCAAACACGTTAGAGTCTTTTGATGAGGAGGAAGGGAGTTCAACAGCAGAGTAATCACTTAAGAATCCTACTTTTGTTCCGTATTGAAGTGATAAGGAACATAATGTCCCTGTTCCAGGTGTTTACTTGTTATGCAGCTTGACAAGCATGACAAGTTTGCTCATTAATAACAGTAGTAAAGCAGGGGTGATATAGTTACTTTGCATTGCAAGACTATTTACTCGTCTTTTTTGGACCATTCATTTTTCAATCTTGCTAAACTGCAATGAAAGCTTTTCTTACTTAGTCATTTTGTCTTGTCTCCAGTCCAAATATTAAAAAAAATCTTAAATCAAGATATTTAGACAAAAACTAGAAGAAAAATGGCATGAGAAAATTAAGTGATGCTTAAAACTTCTGTTTGAGATTATATATCATTAAGATTATTTTTCTTACCCCATTGGCAGATAATTTAGCTTGTTTTAAACAAACAATCACTTAATTTTGAGGTGTTTTTTTTTTTTTTTAGAAAACAAGACAAAATTTCTTATGCTATTTCATGTGTCTAGTAAATGTAGTGTAGTGTAGAGAACAAGTTCTGACATTCAAACAAATCCTTAAATTAAAAGGAATTAAATTAAATTTTCTGATTTGTATTGTTCTTTATTATTGTTCTGGCAGCTCAGGTGGCACTTTATTAAAAAAAAAAAAAAAAAAAGTCTATATATTTGGCAGATGTAAAGCATATATGTGTATGTTTTATGTGTTAGTCCATTTTTATTATTATTTTATATTATAACAGCTCAGGGATATTCAAGGAGCAACATCTTTGTGCACTTTCTAAAGATTTTAGTTCCGTTTTTAAATAAAAGGGTTGGAAATTAATGTTTTTTTTTTATTTTTATCCATTTCATCAATTAATTAAAAAATAATCAACAGATTAATTGATTATTAAAATAATTGTTAGTTGCTGCCCTAGGTTGATGTACCAGTCGTGGTGAAGAAGAAGCAGACGGTCATGAGCTTTGGGTTATTACTGTAAAAACAAAATTACGGATACAGGCGGCCAAAATTAGCTTTCTCTGAAGCATGGCGCTCCCTTGGAAATGTGAGGGTAAGGTGCTCGGTCACCCAGGAGGAGCTGCTCCTCCACATCGAGAGGAGCAAGCTGAGGTGGGTCAGACATCTGTTTCAAATGCCTCCCTAGGGAGCTGTTCCGGGCATGTCCCACCAGGAGGAGACGCCTGGAAATACCTAGGACACGCTAGGGACTCTCGGCTGGCGGAGTGGGAAGTCTGGGCGTCTTTCCTTAGACGGCTCCCCCCGCGACCCAGATAAGTGGTAGAAGATGGATGTATATTAATAATAAATTTTATTCATAAAGAACATATAAAAGTTAAGAGAAAATAATTTAAGTGACTCCAGTGTCAAATGAAAAGCAGCTGTAACCTGTTGAAGAGCGCTTCCAGGTGTCGTCTCTGGCTCTGATTTGCCTTCTGTCTGTTTATCACAGAGGACAGTGAATGCTCCGCAGCGCTGGTCTCGGACCTGCAGTCAGGTCTGGTTGATGTCTCTCCAGGAACCAGGACCACCAACAGGAGCAGAACCCCCAACAAGATGGCCATTTCCTGCTCAGAGGACACATGGGAAGAGTTATCTGAAATTTCACTATGATCCTTCTTCTTTGTTTGTACTACGAATGAGGCAAATATTGGTTTTATAATGTGCTTGTAAAATGTCTGGTATAAAAAAATTGAACAATAATAAATCTAACAGCGCGAGTGGGGAGCAGTGGCTCAGTGGTAGATCGCAAGATCAAGTCACCAGATCTCAACACCTTTAGAATGTGGCTGAACTCAAGTTACATTATGGAAGAATCAGCAGCAACGGTGTGATGCTATCATGTCAAAATGGTCCAAAATTTCTGAAGAATGTTTCCAACAGCTTGTTGAATCTATTCCACCAATTTAATTTGTTTTTTAAATCACTTTTTTCACTACTTCAGCACTTGTAGAGCCACCTGAGAAATGTAACAAAATAAATTCTCTCTTAAAATATGCAATATAATCATCAGCAAATATTTAAAGCCAGGTTTATGTTTGTCTGATGAGTGGCATGAGCCCGAATCATCACATGAAGATAATAAAAAAAAATCTGGGGGTATATTTGTTATTTGTTTTTACTCAAGACATTTAACCCAACTTGCCTCCAGTGGTGTTCCAGCTGAGACACTGGTGTATTAATGCGTGTTTGAAAAGGTGAATGGAAGCTTGATGTAAAGCGCTTTGAGTGCCTAGGTGGAAAAGCTCTATATAAAAGCCATGCTATTTACAAGACCAGAAGGTCAATATTACATATTTACAAAACAGTTTGTTAAACATACCCCTTTCAATGTCAGACAAACTTGTTTTTGAATTGAAACAGTCCGTTTTTTTTTTTTTTTTAAATGTATTTTATTGATATAGCCCATTACTCTGTTCGTAATAGCCTATTATACTGTACATCTAGAATTGTGCCATTTTTTTTTACATTAGTGTTGTCATGTAGTGTTGTTCAAATCAATATTATGGCTGTGACTTAAGTAAGCAATGTGCTTATGCTAGTATAACCTAAAAACATTTTTTAACTAAATACAGCAAATATATTCAGTTAAATCCAAAGACAAAGACGTTATTTGACCATCTCATTGTTCAAAGTGGATTAGACAAGTCATGAATTTGAGTTTCTGAGGACCACATGACTTTTATAAACAGATAGAAACCACAGAGGACTATTGCCTCAATTGTGTCCATCTCATCTGTCAATCTTTTACGCACAACTTATAAAAGACAAGCTAAGTTAGCATTAAATGTGTTATGTTGAAGCAAAGCGTTTTTAATATTGTGAAATACGGTGATGCTT
Organism: Neodontobutis hainanensis; assembly: GCA_024349245.1. NCBI lineage: Eukaryota > Metazoa > Chordata > Actinopteri > Gobiiformes > Odontobutidae > Neodontobutis > Neodontobutis hainanensis. The sequence continues at coordinate 411,561 of JALDNG010000226.1, read as the reverse complement.
AAAAGCAGAAAGACAAAGTGTAAGTCCACTCAGCTGGGTCTACTATAAGAGAAAGGTTTTAAAATCAGTAAAGAGTAAATTAAATGTGCGCAATGTAGGCTATACAAAAACAAAAAAAATCTGAAGTCAACTGTAAAATCTTATTTTTCATTTTCAAGATCTTGACACAGTCGATGGGTTTGCTGTAGCTTAGCGGCTACTGTAAAACCATTTAACACATGTTCCTTAAAAACGAGTTAGCTAGGCTAACAGTCCACATCAAATCCTAACATATGGTCACTCCATATCAAATGGACACGTTTTATGTTTAACAGACAGGTAGATAAAGTGTCTTTAAAAGGTATTTTTAAATAATGGGGCTTTAGGTTAAAGCAGCAAAGCTCCAATTAAAACAATTGTAATGTGAGCACAAGACTCTAATAATCCAAGTAATGCTAGTTATAGTGTTAGAATAGCCCAGGTTTGGTTCACTGACAGCAAAATGCTTAACCTAGTCGTTTCTTTCGTCTTTGTTTAGTCATGGTTTTAGACCTAATCAAATCCTCTTTTGGTCCTGCCATAGCCCTGTTTTAGTCCCGGTTGAATCATCTCTAATGACTTAGTTAGACACATTAATTGTTTATAAACAAGACGTTAGCATTTAGCTTTCTTCGCTCTATTTTGTTGCGGAAGCCGACAGACGGCACAAGCTGCCCACGCCAGGCCTCAAACGGCTACACCATGGCCCGAAACGTCTCAGGGTTGGATTTGAATACATTCGTAAAAACAAAAGAAAACATAATCTATCGACAGAGATTCCACTTGACGAGCTTGGACCACACACAGCCGTTCACTCTGTGGAGGTAAACAGTTACACGTTGACTTTGTGCGCTCGGCTCTAAAGCGGTCTAAATGCAGTGCCGTGTGCAGTGCCGTGTGCACTAAACCGACGGAAACCGGGTACAGACCCCGGCAGACGTACTGCCTCTCCACCTAAGCACACTACGCCATAAAATGGGTTTTGAGGACTTTAAATCACTTACATTTAACATAAGCACTGTTTGACCTCCCGTTTTACTTCAAGGCCCCAGCCCGGGCTGCTTCCTTGTCTGTAATGCGGTGAATCAGCCGTGGTTTGTTTTAGTGAGGTTGAGGGGCGTTCAGGGACTCTCAGAAAACTGACACTTTTGGAGAGAAAAGTGATAGGAAAAATAGCACACAATTAGCATTTTAATTAGTTCATGATAGGTGTTTCTGATGAACACAAAAAAGGGTGTGGGGTAAAGGTTACGCTGTACTAGGTAAATTGATATTTTTTTTATTGAATAACTACAAATGATATATTTTTATTTTTCAATCTCTAGCCAATTTGTCATCTTTCTTAGGTAAGGCAAGGGAAGACACTTTTATTTGTATAGCACAATTCATACACTGGATAACTCAAAGTGATTTACAGGTATAAAAGACAAATTACAAAATTTAGAATAAGAAACATAAGACAAATTAAAAACATAAGGTAACTAACTGTCTTTAGACCTGTCTTGAAGGTTAGGGTCAGACATGACCAGGTCCATGACTGATTTACTGTATTTCTTCACATCATAGTAAATACTGAGAACAGCACTGTGTTTATCAATCTGTCTGTGAAACAAGTTTTTCATAGAACAAACCTTTCTCCTCAACAGATCACTGTCACAAAATGACACTGTATCTCCAGACAGACACTGTAACTGTACAGTTGAACATGAGCTACTGAGACCATGAACACCTCACAGGCCTGAAACAGATGAAGATACATGTGACTGGACTTAAGTCTAAGAAGAGGGCTGGAGTCCTGGTTTAGTTTGACCTTAGACCTGGTGGTGTAGCCTTGCTTTAGTTAGTGTTTATATTTGGTTTGGTCTAGAATTAAGTCTTGTTTTAGAGCTGGTTCAGACCTGGTTTAGTTCTAGGTTGTTGACCTAATTTGGTTTATCAGAATCAAAATTCCTTTATTAATCCTTGAGGGGACATTCTTCAAAGTTTAGTCCAAGTTAAAGTCCTGGTTTAGTCCTGATTTAGTCTTGGTTTGGTCCAGGTATAGTCAGACCATAAATTGTATGGGTTTGGCTGTAGCGCAGTGAGTCCTGAAGCAGAATTCTTATGTTGGGTGTAGACACCTCAGAAGGTTAAAGGAGGATTTACTCTGGACCAGAAAACATTCAGCTCTAGTCTAGTGTAGTCTAAGGCACAGTACGCTTTACTTGTGTCCACTGTCAGAAGTGCAAAGGGCCCCAAAAAAATCAGAACAGTGTGTCCTCCCCATTGAGAAGTCCTCTTCAGTGTGGCTCTGATCCGTCCTGTGGGCTCACTGTGGGCTAAGTTACTCAGGTTGTTTAGTCAGATATGAAAAGAACTTTTCATCTTTTCTCCAAACCAAATGTGTTGAGAAGAAAGAAGGTGAAATGTGTCTTTATGTTAAATGAACTGCAGCAGAGTGAAGACATCAGCAGCTGGAACTGCTCTAATTGTATTATGAGGGATTTAATAATGTACCTATGGACCATGTAAATAAGAATAAAGAATTAAAAATGTTAAAATAGTGCTTTTAAACATAAATTACATTAATTTGCAAATACATTTATTAACCTGTAAATAAAGCTGTAAAGGGGTTCCAGTAGTTTTCAGTAGTTTTAGTGTTTAGTTGTGCCTGTAAAAACTGAACTGGATTTAGCCGTAACACCTAATGTTAGTAAGTCTCAAACTTAGTGACTGAACTAAGTTTGAGACTTAGTTCAATCACTCACAGTGCATACTTCTGTTCATCTGCCTTTTACAAAGCGCTTACAGGTGTTGTTTTTTTAAACAGTAGTTGCTCAAAGCTTCTAACTGTTGTCAGCATAAAAGGACTAGTATAGGCTCAGAGTCAGTCTAAAGCCAGCAGAGCATCCCTTTAATAATTTGAAGAACAACACTCGAGGAAAATGAAGCAGAAATACACTTTAAAAACAGAAGTAAAAGAAAAAAATATGCAGAAAAGCTTGAAATAGATCATGCACAAAGCCCACATCCTGTTTGTAAAATCAATTTAAAGAACAAGTACTCTCAGTGTCCACTCAGGGGCAGCCTTCTCCACAGAGACACTCCAGTCTCTGGAGCAGGTCAGACCTCATAGGTCTGGACTTGTTCTGTTCTCACCTGTACTATCCCGGGTCCATATTAGATCAGGTCTGGTTTGCTTCTGATAAAATAGCCCTTTACACTAAGGAAGATTTCATTCCACTGTGCAGTGAGTTCTGAAGTTCCTCTCCTATGACCCTCAGATGAACTGCTCAGTGACTTGCTTGTATGGATACTGTGCTGTCTCTGCTGCACAAAGTCTGAACACATGAGGGCAGTGTGTCCTCAGATCCAGTCCACTTTGTGGGTGAACATGTGAGAACATATTCCTACACCTCCTAAATCAGGACCGGGACCTCTTTATTTTCAGGAGAAGTTCCTTAAAGTAAAAGTTAATGTGGCCTGTTTTTAATGGTAAATGGTAAATGGCATGCATTTATATAGCGCTTTCCTGCACCCTTGTCGGGCACCCAAAGTGCTTTACATCGTGCTTCCACTCACCCCATTCACACACATTCACTCCTGGGGCAGACAGAGAGGGGGGCTGCCACACAAACGGCGCTCAACCTTCTCCTACAACCACCGAACACACCTCCACAGTCACACACATTCATACACCAGTGCTACGGACACTGGAGGCAAGGTGGGTTAAGTGTCTTGCCCAAGGACACAACGACAGTATGATCTGTGGGGAGAGCGGGAATCGAACCTACTACCTTCCGGTTGAAGGACAGCCGCTCTACCAAGGAGCAACTGCCGCCCCTAATCATTTTTAACTCTTGATTTATAACTCATTCTGTAGAAATGTCCCATTTGTTTGTTAAAATGGCATCATTTAGATACAAAAATCTATAATGCAGTGTTCATAACAACATATGTTCCTTTACCTTTTTTCTTGTCGATGCTGGGGGAATACTGTCTCTAAATATTCTCTCTGTGTTCCCCACCTCCAGCTTTACAAATTAAGCACAGGCAGTGTGCAGGTGTGGATTGGTTATGACATGGAGATGTATTGAGATGTACATCTGATCATCAGATTTATATTTACGTTTGTCCAGTTTATGGCCCTCTACACAGTCATCTTAATAACTATGTGTCATTTGAGTCTAATATAGTTAGTGTCTCCATTTTGGATTAATGATATCATACACGTCATAGATATGGGGCACTGTGCTTTCCTAACAAGTGGCATTCTTAAACTTATCAAGAAACATAATGATTATAATCCATGATAAATAATTCCAAAATAAATAATGTTATAGATACTTGCAGGTTTCCAATAAGTCACACACTGACATAACACTGTTGTGTAATGATTGTGTTTTGCCCTCTAATGTTCACCTACTGCCCAGACTACTGGGCACCTATACCCCTCTGACTCCAGTGAATTAACAAATCTCTCAAGCTGCAGCAGATATTTGCATATAAAGCTAGGATTTTATATTCAGATTAATTTTTAAACAAAATTTAAAAATACTGACAGAGAATGCGAATGAGTCAGCTGACCACTGTCCAGGGTGTACCCCGCATCAGGCCCAAAGTTGCTGGTATAGGTCACCGTCTACCCCTAACGGGAGTAAGTGGAAGAAGATAAATGAATGAATGAACAAAAAAACAAACAGAGAATGCACTATTAACTTTTTGTAATTATTGTCTTCATATGGAGCTGTTTTTTATTAGTAAAGTGCAGGTGCATAGGGAGATTCTGCTTCCTCCTGAGACAAGAGGCTTTAAAAATAATATAATAAATCCCCTAAAGAGTATTTACATTCCAGCCTAATCTATACATCATACCAATCTTTGATATAACTGCAACAAAGTTGGGGGACTTTGTGTCCAGATAAAAGATACCTCATTAGTGCTTACAAATGCACCCAGACAAAACCAGTACCAGGCCAAACATTAAGACTAACTGATTACCGTATGTAAATATGAGTAAAAAAAACATGTTAAGATTGATTTGTTCTAAGTTGAAACTGATGTGATATTACAATTCTATGCCTCTGCAGATAATTGTGATTTATGAGTGATTTAAATGAGGGTTATGGAAACAGTGTGACGTTAGTAAAAGTATAGTGTAGTCTGCATTTCTTCCACCATTTGGTATTTAATCCTCTTGTTTATCATGTCTGTGTGTCAGAAAAGAAAAAACCTTAATGAAAACACAGAATAAACGTGGCCTTTCTTATTTGCACGAGGCAGTTTGCGTGTGTTTCTTTCTTTCTTTCTTTCTTTCTCTTTTATTTTTTTAAACCTGACATTTTTACAACTTTACAGCTTTGTATTTTGTAAGTTTGGTACTGATCCCTTGTTCCCTATATTTCACAATAATCCAGTGTCTGTTATTGTCAGGGATATTTATGATGTCAAGGCTATTTAAGATTTCACACATCAGTTTTCACTAATATCTGACTTTCCCTGAAAAATTGTAGTGCCATTAAATAAGTCTTAACAGTGTTAAACCAGGACTAACTCAAAACTTGTTATGGGGGTAGTGTCTCAGGAGGTATAAGCAGGTTGGTTAGCGGTTCAATTCCTGCTCACCCCTCAGTTCATACTGTCCTTCTGTCCTTGGGCAAGACACTTAACCCTCCTTGCCCCTAGTCTCTATGGCACTGGTCTATAAATGTGTGAGTATGTTTGGTGGTGGTTGCAGAGGCCATAGGCGCAATGTGGCTGCCTCATCTGTCAGTCTGGTGGTAAGCTACATCTGTAGTGTCTGACTGTGGAGGGAATGAATAATGGACTCATTTAAAAAGGGCTTTGAGTGAGTTGAAAAGCGCCATACAAAATGTAATCCATTATTATTAACCTTATACCAAGAACAAAGTTGAGATCAATCCAGGAATACAAACCAGGACTAGAAAACACACAAATACAAAGAGGGACTAAAAAACAGGACTAAATGGAACTGTTTTGGTGTAGACGGTATATGCTGATCACAACAAAGGCACTGTAAACCTATTAGTGATAATCATCAGGATAATAGCATTAGATTTAGACATCCATTAAAGACATTAAAACGTCTGACATTAAGTACGATCCCACTCAGATCTGGTGGGCTTTGGCTCAGTATCACAGTACAGTCTGGAACAGCCCAGGTCTGTCTTTTGTGTCTTTTGGGTGTCAGCTAAGGAGAACATGACCAGTTCCCTTCAGTTTATTGTATATAAATTCAACAAAACTGAAGGCAGAAGGTAAAAAATGGTAGTGAAATATAGTAATAATAGTAAAAAATATAAAATAAAATACACACATCCATACACTCCAACATACAGTATGATGTGGTATTTAGTACCAGACAAAGTAACACAATTCCCAAGTGTTGGCCACTGAAATTGAGACTGATCAAACACTAGCTGCAAGGTGAATATGTGTAGATGGGGAAATGGCTGACAGACATGAAATAGATCCAATGCATCAGCTCTGATGGACAATTCATTTAGTCCTGGTTTAGTTTCTGGATACAAAAAGCTGTGGGACGTGTGGGATTGGTGCTTTGTTTTGGTCACACTTTATTTTATACTACACTTGATACATTTACATTTATTCATTTAGCTGACGCTTTTATCCAAAGCGACTTACATTGTTCTACAGTAATTTCCAGTGTTACAGCCACTGGAGGCAAGGTGGGTGAAGTGTCTTGCCCAAGGACACAACAACAGTATGACCTGTGGGGAGAGCAGAAATCGAACCGCCTACCTTCTGGTTGAAAGACGACTGCTCTACCCACTGAGCTACTGCCGCCCACTTCTTTGCGTTATTGCGTCTACTTCTTTGTGTAACAAACTGTGATAACGTGACTACAAAGTACATACATTATGGACTTATGTGTTCTTACATATTGTAGGTAGGGTTAGGGTATGTAGTTACATGTTATCACAGTGTTTTACACAGTGTGCACATTACACAGTTTACTTAACGAGGTAGATACAATGTATCAAGTGTAATGTCAAAAAAAGTATTATCTTTGTTTTTCCTTGTGATTCTCGCCTGTGGCTCTGTGGGGATTTAGTAACGCCTTTATCAGTCTGATCAGAGACAGGATCTAAAAATGCTCTGGTAAAATCCTGGTCCAAAAAGACAGCAATGCTCCTTCCTTTGTTTAAATCAATTTGAGCTGTGACCCCAGTGTCCTCTGATGTCACCTGACACCGGGCATAACAATAGATGAAGCGGCCCATTAAGACTGATTATAGTGATAATAATTGGTTGCTCCTAGTTCTCTTCAGGTCTGCATGATATAAAATGTATTGTTTACTTTTTCAAGCTAACCTCATCAAGTACCATTGTTACATGTTTGCTTCTTGCAAGAATTAAACCTGACCATTCATTTTTAAATTGTATGCTGTCTCCGTGTCCCTCTGGATAATATGGACATGGAATTCTTATAACATTTGTGAAGGGCCGTGTTCCTTCAGGAAAGCAGGTCTAAACCAGGACTTAACCAGGATTATACCAGGTCTTAACTGATCGCTGGCTGGGAACTGGTTTATTCATTAATTAATTTATTCATTCATTTTCTACTGCTTTGTCCCGAGGTGGGGTCCTTGTTTAATTCTAGTTAATTTAAACCATGGTTTATCTCATCTAAACCAAATGTAAACTGAACTAAACCAAGAGTAAAGCAGGACTAATGAGGACCATGCTGACATTGAACCGGACTAGGTTGGATTAGAGCCAACACTCGGGCTCAAAAGCAAGTAAAGCTAACCTAAATCAGGTCTAAACCAGGTCTAAATCAGGTCTAAACCTTGTCTAAACCAGGTCTGAAGCGGGTATTATCCAGGTCTAAATTAGGACTGAAAGAGGTATAAAACAGGTCTAAACTAGGTCTAATTTCAGAAGAAGTAACTGAGTGATTATGTATCAGAACTAAGACCAGGATACTGGGATCTGTGAGTACTGAGGTTTGGGTCTCAGACTTAGTGGTCCACCTTGTGCAGTGTCAGCGGATTGTGCTGCAGACATATGGGTGAGGTGTGATCTGCCCGGCAACAGTCCCAGACCGTGCTTAGACCGACTTAGACCGACCGTGCTTAGAGACTATTTCATTAGGGTTTTAACAGGATCAGGCATTGTCTGGACTACACTTAAATCAAGACCTGGCCATCATCCGGACCCCAGTGCTCTATTACATCAACACTTATTATTAATTTAACAATAACATTAATAAATAAAATACAGATAGCTCCATCGTGAGCTTAACATTGGAATTAAATCCAGACTGAATCAAGTCTGAAACAAGTCAAAACCAGGTGAAAACCACTACTTAACAGGGGATAAACCAAGTCGAAACTAAGCCTGAACCAGAACTAAACCAACCTGGTCTCCCCCAAATACAACTACACATTTATTACCCAGAGAACCTCCTCCCACAGTGCACCTGGGGTCCACTGTGGGTGTCTTAAACTGATCCACCCTCTTCACTCCAACTGCTGCACAAGTCAGTTTGCTCAAGAGAGCCTCACTATTATACGACATCCCTGTGGTGCGGTGGTAGAGTGGTCGTCCTATTACTAGAAGGTTGGCGGTTCGATTACCACTCTCCCCACAGCTCATACTGTTGTTGTGTCCTTGGGCAAGACACTTAACTCTCCTTGCCTTTAGTGGTGTTCCAGCTGTAACACTGGTGAATGGAAGCCTAATGTTAGTTGCTTTGGATAAAAGCGTCTGCTAAATGAATAAATGTAATGTAAATGTAAAACCTAACCGGGAGGAGCTTCATAAGGACTTTCACTACTATCACCGTCCCCTCAAAATTGCCATCTATTTCCACAATATATCCTCCAGTAACCAACCCTACACACGTCCATCTTTCTACTTCTACTTCTCAGACAAACACTTCCATCGAACGATATATTAGCAGCAACCTCCGTACTCCCTGCACTTTCCGACCCACGCCAGATATTAAAGATAACTTCACCCCTCAGAAACGTTCAGCCCTCCGTCAACTCATTCAAAACCCCAACATCATTATCAAACCTGCAGACAAAGGTTCAAACAATACCACTTGGAAGCAAATCGTCAGCTCAATAATCCACACCACTACCGTCCCCTGGCCAACCGCAGACAATCTTACACCCAGACTCACCTCTGATCCATAATACAATCTCTTTATGACAAGAAAGTCATAACAAACAAACAACTACACTTTCTCTACGGTCCAGCCCCGCCACTTACAATATAGCTCAATGCCCTAACTTCTTCCTTAATCCACTCTCCAACAGGCACCCTAGCATTAAAGACACCTATCACTTCCTGGACACCATCAGGTCCATGGCTGTCCAGAACCACACTTACCTTTTCACCCTTCACATACAGTAGATTCTGTATTTAATAATATCATAACCAACTTGGGCCTCTGTGCCGTTCAAGAAATCTTCAGTAGATATCCAGACCCCAATAGACCAGACTCAGAATTAATTCACCTTCTTAAACTCTGTTTAGACAACAATCACTTAAATTTCAATAATAAACATGATCTCCAGATAAGTGGGACAGCCATGGGTCAGAGGTTAGCCCCGCCTACGCCAACATCTACATGAGCGAGTGGGAATGGGAGGCCCTTACAAAATGCCCCCTCCAACCCCTGTTTTTTCTCCGTTATCTGGACGACATCATTGGAGCCTGGCCACACCCTCTGCACACTAACAATTTATAGACATCTTGAATAATCACCACCCAACCATCAAACTCAAACACACCATGTTTCTACTAACCTCCATTGTATTCTTTGATTGGATAATTCCCTTCAAGCACTTTATTGATATCACTTAAACAGCACCAAGACTTGCCTATGGACGATCTGCTTTATGGCTACCCCCCGTCGGCCTGTGCCAAACAAAACACACACACGAAACAAATGCCTCACCTCTGGCCTCAGATGGAGAAATTCAGGCAGGATTTGAACTAAATCCCCAGGTGACCTAAAGGTTTTCTTTCTCTCATTCATCAGTTCAGTAGGCCCGTGAACTATATCCTAAATAAGGATTTTAAAAAATACAATCCTAAACAGGACTACACCAGAACGGAACCAGGTTTAAATCAGGACTGAACCGGGACTAAACTGGGTCTAAACCTAGGACTCACCCAGGAATGACCCAGGACTAAAACCAGGTCTAAACTAGGACTAAACCAGGTCTAAACTAGGACTAAACCAGGAATAAACCAGGACTAAATCAGGACTAAACCAGATCTAAACCAGGACTAAACTGGGACTGAACCGGGTCTTAACCAGGACTAAACCAGGTCTAAACCAGGACTAAACCAGGGCTTAACTAAGACTAAACCACGCGTGAACCGAGACTTAACCAGGTCAAAGTGTTAGGGTTAACTAAGGTTAGGAAAATATGTCTATTATAAATATGCATTACTTTTAAATTTTATTTCTAATGATTCCCTCTGAATTTTAGTGGTGTCTTTGCTGATGTCTTTAGTGTCTGTCCTTGGTCAGAACATGTGAGCACCAGGTTTACCTTAAGACCAAAACAAAAAGGCAAGGAAGGAAGGCAGCAGCTGAAATGCTTTAGAACTTTTTTGTTAACGCCTGCATTTTGTGCCATACGCGTGTGTGTCCTCGTGCACGTGCCGGGGCACCGCAATACCAGCTTGCGCCGCGCGTCACGTGACCCCCTCCTGTCTCCCTGTCCTCTTCTATGTCTTTGTTGTGTTTGCGAAACTGCTCTCTTTACGCACCGCATCTGCGCCACCGTAACCGCGCCTCACGAGCAGCGGCAGCAGGGGCGAAGACAGACTGGCGTGCGTGACTCTGACCAGAAGACATACATTTTGCTAGAGAAAGAGGATTTGGAACGTGTTGGGTGCTTTCTTCACAAGGATGCTGCTCTTAAACCGCGTCATTTTACCACGTCTGCTTTGGATGAACCTGGCCGAAAACGAGGTGTCGTAAGCGACCAGTCTCCCCAGCAGCTCCATCCTCATACGGAGCACGGCAGGTTTGTCCACCCCACTGCCCTGCCCACTGCCCTGACGATCTCCGGAGGACTGGTTGACGGTGTACCGGCTCGGTTTGTTTCGACGCCACTATGACGCGGTTGGGCCCCGGCAGAGGTGCGGGCAGGGGCCTTCGGTACCAGGTTTGGGCGTGCGTGCTGTGGCTGCTGCTGTACGTGCCCCAGGCGTCTGCGTCCTACTCCCCTCAGAGCGGAGAGTGCAGAGGCAAGGGCCGGGACTGCACAGGTAAGACCCAGGTCAGTCCTGGTTTAGACATGGTTTAAACCAGGTTTAGACCTGCTTTAGTCCTGATTAGTTCCTGAGCTAAAGACTGAAACCAAAGACCTAAATATGGAGAAGAGACAAAACCGGTCTAAGACCAGTACCAGGTCAGTTCTTCCTGCTTCAGTGTCACGTGACTCCGGTGTAAACTGACTTTTGTTGCTCTTCATCTGCAGTTTGTTCAGGAAAATATATTTCCTTTTGTCATTTAGTCAATACATTTTTGTGTTGGCTTTAGTACTGGTTTAGGCTCCATTTTACTCAATAGTATTTGGTTTGGTTCTTTATTTAGTCTGGGATCTAATGGAGGTTTCATTTTGATTTAGACCTGGATTTTGCTTTGTTAATACCACCTTCAGTTAAGACAGAATCTGGGCAATGTCTAATCATGTGTGGAGTTGTGGCCTGAAGAGATGAGGCCTTCCATCACGTCCCTGGTCATTTGTGAAATCAGGATTCTCCTTGAGGAAGGGGCTGTGTGAATGTTGAAGTTCCAGAAAACTTCAAAGAGTGACATAATTGTCCCGAACAAAGAGAAGAAAGAAATCTGAGCAACAAATGTCTTAAAAATAACTCAGCTCTGGCCCGGTGTCTATAAGCGCCTCAGTGTTGACCCTGAAGAGCCCCTGGCCTGTGCGTTCACACATGCTGTGTTTGGTGCAGTTAAATAAACAGACTCTGCTGGTTGCTCTGTGAGCATGGTTCACTTGGATAAGTGTTTGAAACTTCTACTCCAGAAAAATCTCACTAAACATACGCCCTTCAAAACAGAGGTCTAGGAGTGCTTCCAACTGAATTCTGGTATGGTTCCATTTATTATTATTCATATTTTTTGTGAGGAATAATCCCTTGAGATGAATCATCTCGTTTTCAAGGGGGTCCTATTCATTCATTCACTAGGGACACTTTAGGGCCATTTAACCTATACATGCATGTCTTTGGACGGTGAGAGGACGCTAGAGTACCCGGATAGAACACACAGTGGAGGACATGCAGACTCCTCACAGAAAGCCCGGAATCGAGAATGATTGAGTTGTCCGGGTTTTGAACTCACGGCCTTCTTGTTCAACTTTGAGCTTGTTTACTGCCTTAATCCTGATTTAGACTTCCTTCCAGCCTGGGTCCATTCCCATTCCAGATCCAGCTGAGTGTTGTTGCTAACAGCTGGTCTTCAGTATGAGCCTGCTATGTGGCGCATTAACCGTCTCTTACTCAGTGGACACACACGAGGCAGAAGTGTCATTCTGCGGCCGTTGTACGGCCTGTTTACAGCATTTCTGTCAACATCTATGGCCGAGACAGCTCAATGCAAATGAAGAAAGCACCAGCAAATAAAGAAAACATCTTCATCAGTTTGACAACACGCGTGCTGCAAAAGTTCACAACACATACAAATACAAAAACACGCTGCAAATAACACAGACCACAACAGAAATGTTTTAAGGGGAATTTGAGTGACGAACCCCTACTGGGACCTGCTTATTGTTTGTTCGCCTGTCGCCAGTGTTGTTGTCACTGTCCTGAAAACACAATAAGACAAAATGTAATTTTATTACTCATATTGGAAAATCCTACTAAATTTTTATTAGCGTGTTCCCATTAAAATAATGTTTTACAGCTAATTGTGTACTGTGTCAGATCACTTAGGCTAATAATATAGAAAAGACCAGACAATCATACGTTCAGGATGTTAAAATAAACAAAACAAAAAAACTCACCTTTCAGGTCAGTGACAGCGTGTTTTTGTATTTGTATGTGTTGTGAGGATTTGCAGCACGTTTTTGTATTGGCATGTGTTGTGAACTTTTGCAGCGCGCGTGTTGTCTGATGAAGATTTTCTTTATTTGCTTGTGCTTTCTTCATTTGCAGAGTGTTGAGCTGTCTCGGCCACCGTAATATGTCCTGTTTTATGGAGCCGGCTGGACAAAATTCTTCTTAAATCAATGGCACTTGCAGTATTGCAAAAATTGCTGTATCACACAAGGCTAATACAACCATATTAAAAGTATTCAATCAAGTTCACAGCCGTAGTCCATAGAGCCACTTCAGTTCAGTTTTATACTGTCCTTTGTCAAATAAAACCAACACTGAAAACTATTGTAATAACTCCTCATGTGTGGGGGAACAAGAACTCTAAATGTAAAAAAGAACATATAGAACAATTCAGGGACAGGCTTAGGCTCAATCTGAATACTTAATAGCTTCTGATTCCTGTTCCTTAACCTTTGTGAGCAACAGTAAGAATTTAGGAGGCTCCTTGTTGACAAAGGAAAGGAATGATCTGACTGCTCTAACCTAGACAATCTTTACACACAGCAGCTTACATTTACATTTAGTCATGTAGCAGACGCTTTTATCCAAAGCGACTTACAAGTGAGGAAAACAATGGAAGCAATTTCAACAACACAAGGTAACAAAAAGCATAAGTGCACAAAAAACTAGTCAGTTAAAAACCTAGCACAGCATACAAAGCTAAGGATAGGAAAGATTTTTTTTTTTTTTTTTTTTTTTTTTTTTTTAAGAAGGAATTGATAGAAGGAAGTTAAGAATTTAGTGTTTGTCGGTCAGGTGTTGACAAAAGAGATATGTTTTCAAGCGTTTTTTAAATATGTCTACAGAATCTGCTGATCTTGTAGCAGCAGGTAGATCATTCCACCAATGTGGAACAGATCCAGAGAAAGTACATGCGAGTGATTTTTTTCCTTTTTGGGATGGTACCACCAGACGTTGTTCATTAGCAGAGGATCTGGTAGGAACATAGGTCTGTATCAGTGAGTGAAGATATGAAGGGGCGGAGCCAGTGGGGGTCTTGTAGGCCAAGAGCATAGCTTTGAACTTGATGCGGGCAACAACCAGGAGCCAGTGTAACCTAGTGAAGAGAGGAGTTACGTGTGCTCTCTTCTGTTCTTTAAAGACCACTCTTGCTGCTGCATTCTTGATCAGCTGCAGAGGTTTGGTTGTGCAGGCAGGGAGTCCAGCCAGAAGAGCATTACAATAATTAAGTTTGGACAAAACAAGAGCCTGGACTAGGATTTGTGTAGAGTGCTCTGATAGGAAAGATCTAATTTTCCTAATGTGGATATGTAGATTAATTTACAGGACCTGGTGGTGCTTAATATAAAACTGCACATCCCAGGCACAGGCTTGGTCCTGGTCTTCTTCTTATTCCTGGTGCGGTTCTGGTCCTGGTTCTGGTTCTGGTTCTGGTCTGGTGCTGGCTTAGGCTGATCCTGGCCTGTTCCTGATCTAGTCCTGGTCTGGCCTGATCTTGGTCTGGTAATGGCCTGGTCTGGTCTGACCCTGGTCTGGGCTGAACCTGGTTCTGGTCTTGAAATGGTGCTGGTCTGGATACTCGTCCTTGTCTGGTCCTGGTCCGGTCCCGGTCAAGTACCGTTCTGGTCCTGGTCTGGTCCTGTTCTGGTGCTGGTCCTGGTCTGTTCCCTGTCTGGTCCTGTTCTGATCCTGGTCTTGATCTGGTCCTTGCCTGGTCTTGGTCCTGGTCTTGGTCCTGGTCCTGGTCCTAGTACTGGTCTGGTCTTTGTCTGATTTTTAATCATTAATAATAAATGTTTTTATCATTTATCAGTGCTCATTGTGACACAAAGAGTTTTTTTGTGGATGTCGTTGTGGATTTAAAATTGGCCACAAGTTTGTCTCAGTGGTAGAGCGGTCGTCCTATAACTGGAAGTATGGCAGTTTGATTCCTGCTCTCCCCATAGATACTGTTGCTGTGTCCTTGGGCAAGACACTTAACCCCCCTTGTAAATGTACCCAACGCTGTGTTTAGGTGCAGCAGCTTTAACAGTGACTAATAAAAGTCAGTCAGAAGACGCAGTGGCTCTAGAACAGGTCTTTTATAAACTGTGGTTGATGCAGATATTTATGTAATAATGGCTGATGTCACTTCAAACTCATCACAGACTCATCACATGGCAATCAGGTATATATGTTTTTTATACGGTTTCTCAAAGGTTCAGGTGGTAAACTTAAGGATGGTCCTTCCTAAAGCATTGAAGCTCTTTTCTTCCCTCCCTTCCTTATTTGAGAATTTTGTCATGGTGAAATTTATCCGGGACAGTCCAAAGGAGTTTCCTAAACAACTAAAGGTTTTAAGGTTAAGCCACAGCTAATTCCTATTGCCCTACCATTTTCACTGTTTTCACCTCACCCAACCAACCAGGCCGTGAGGTTCTGGTCTGGCTCTACAATACAGACCTTGGTGCAATTTATTATAATACCAAATAAATAAAACATATATACAGTTGTGCTTCAGTCTTTGTTTAGTCTTGAGTTAAGTCCCTGTTTAGATTTTAAATATAAACCAACACCTTCACATATTTTTCTCCAGTATGTGAGGCAAAATAAGGGGCTTATTCAGAAAAGCAAAAATAAAAAAGTATGAGGAGAAATAAAGTAGCTGCCCTCTTTTTCCTGAAGTCTCAGTCATTGAGGAGAAGCTGGATCGATGTGGACTAGAATTTCATCATCATGAAATTGAAGACTCCCAGGGATTTACACTAACTGAAATGAAATACTAACTGCCCCCTCTTCTACAAACCCAATTCCAAAAAAGGTGGGACACTATTCAAATTGTCAATAAAAACAGAATGCAATGATGTGGAAGTTTAAAATTTCAATATTTTATTCAGAATACAACATAGATAATAATGTATAAACTGTGAAAATGTATCATTTTAAGTAAAAATAAGTTGACACGTGTTTACCACTGTGCGGCATCCCCTCTTCTTTTTATAACAGTCTACAAACTTCTGGGGACTGAGGAGACAAGTTGCTCAAGTTTAGGAATAGGAATGTTGTCCCATTCTAATACAGGCTTCTAGTTGCTCAACTGTCTTAGGTCTTCTTCTTTATGATGCACCAAATGTTTTCTGTGGGTGAAAGACCTGGCCATTTCAGCCCCCGGATCCTTCTTCCAAGCAGCCATGATGTTGTAATTGATGCAGTATGTGTCTGGCATTGTCATGTTGGAAAATGCAAGTTCTTCCCTGAAAGACGCAATGTCTGGATGGGAGCATATATTGTTCTAGAACTTGGAAATACCTTTCAGCATTGATGGGGCCTTTCCAGATGTATAAGCTGCCCATGCCACACGCACTCATGAAACCTCATACTATCAGAGATGCAGGCTTCTGAACTGAGCACTGATGACAACTTTTCCTCTTCAGTTCAGATGACATGGCATCATAGTTTTCCAAAAAGAACTTCATATTTTGATTTGTCTGACGACAGAACAGTTTTCCACTTTGACATAGTCCATTTTAAATGAGCCTTGGCTCCAGAGAAAACTTGGATCATGTTTAGATACAGTATGGCTTCTTTTTTGACCTATAGCGTTTTAGTTGGCGACAGCAAATGGCTCAGTGGATTGTGTTCACCAATCAATGTTTTCTGGAAATATTCCTGAACCCATGTATTGATTTACATTACAGTACATTCCTGTTTGTGATGCAGTTCCATCTAAGGGCCTGAAGATCACGGGCATCCAGGATGGTTTTCCGGCCTTGACCCTTACGCACAGAGATTGTTCCAGATTCTGTGAATCTTTGGATGATATTATTGACAGTAGATGATGATAACTTCAAACTCTTTGCAGTTTTTCTCTAAGAAACTCCTTTCTGATATTGCTCCACTATTTTTTGCTGCAGCATTGGGGGAATGCCCATCTTGACTTCTGAGAGACACTGCCACTCTGAGAGGCTCTTTTTGTACTCGAGCATGTTGCCAATGGATCTAATAAGTTGCAAATTGGTCCATCATCTGTTCTTTATATAAACATTTAACTTTTCTTACCTCTTATTGCTACCTGTCCCAACTTTTTTTGAATGTGTAGCTCTCATGAAATGCAAAATAATAATAATAAAAAAAAAAAAAAAAATCTGGCATTACATTTCAAAATGTCTCACTTTCAACATTTGATGTTATCGATGTATTCTGAATAAAATATTGAAATTTGGAACTTCCACAATATAGCATTCTGTTTTTATTCACAATTTGTACAGTGTCCCAACTGTTTTGGAATCGGGTTTGTAGTTCACTCTCTATATACTAAAATAATCTGTCTTTAGTAAAACCTTTGGCTCATTCTTCTTTACAACATGGCTTTCATTCTTTAAGGTTTTTGAACATATACTTTGGCACAACTGCTGCAGCGTTTTGGTTGATTAGGATCTGGACTTTGACAAGGACATTCCAAAGCAGTAAGCCTTTCAGAATCTGCTCACTACATGAACCACTCCCAGTCAATTTGCCCATTCAAATAGATGGTCCACTCCAATAAGGGTCAGTGAGGGAGCTTACGCTGATGCAGCCTTAGACGCTACGTGTAGTCCCGGTTCTCGCTTATTTCATGCTCCAATGAAACCACATTTATAATTCAGGGACAGTACTAACTAACAGAATTAACTGACGTTGGACCAAACTCAATCTAATAAACTATCACCCAATAACAGAAACAGAGCACACACACATGAAATGCCTACGTTCTTAAATGTGGTAAACTTTTAGTGAGAATGTTTGCTTCTCCTCTGAACTCCATATGTCCTCTCTGGGCAGTTCTAGTGGAAGTAATAGTTTAGTTATGGCATCAGCACGGTTTCAGGGCAGGCTGACTCTGTGTTTTTGTCACTTTGTGTGTCACTGTAGACCTGTCCCAAAAGAAGAGCGACCTGAGGGTGTGTGATGAGTCCAGCTGCAGATACGGAGGGGTCTGCAGAGACGATGGGTCCCAGCTCAAGTGTGTCTGCCAGTTCCAGGTCAGGACTTTGTCTGCTCCCAGTGCCACAAAAACCTGTTCTAATCCAGGCTGCACTACCACCTACACAGCCACAGACTTACATTTGATTATTTATTTATATTCACTGCCCAGATTCTTCCTCCACAATTTGACGTTTGGGCAATGGTAAATGGCTTTGATAGCGTTTTTCCACCTACCAGGCACTCACAGCGCTTTACATCAAGCTTCCATTCACCTATTCACACACATTTATACACCAGTGTCTCAGCTAGAACACCACTGGAGGCAAGTTGGGTTAAGTGTCTTGCCCAACGACTTGAACTGGAGCGGGAATCAAACCGCCAACCGATTATAGAAGCTAAGTAGAGGCCATGTCCAAACTGATGTGTTTTTAGCAAATAGAAGCTAAACCAAAAATAAATGTATCTCTGTCCACATTAGTGTTTTGCTAATAAGTTTATAACATGTTTGGGAAACAGGATGCACTTGTATTGTCATGTAGCTTAGACAGTGACTTGCTTTTACACTTCTAGTTTCTACACTACTATAGATATAAATTATAGTAGTGTAGAAGATAGAAGATTATTGAATAGCTTCCTTGTGTTAACATCAGCATTAGTTTAGGTTGTATTTTATGACTCTTAGTAGCCTTATTGTTGTCAACAATTTAGATTTAAAGCCTAGATTCCACTTCAGAATAGGGTTTAATAACAATCACGTTCAGGACCGAGATTAGCACAGGCACACGTTAACTCCACACGAAAAAAAAAAATAAACAGAAAAGATTGATTTTATTACTTTGGATTGTTTTATCTTTGAAATCCATCAAATTTAATGAATAGGGTTCATATGCATTGGTATTCAATGATTACTGAATGGGTACTGAAAAAAATTATTAGAAATCATGTTTAATAACACAGTAGTATGGGTTATATAATAGAGATCGCTCTTAACTGAATACAACCCCTCTCCTGAACTGCCTTGTGCCCGTCGTGTCCTCACTTTTCTATGTGTGTTTAATGGGCCTCTGATTGGGTTTGATTTTCCAGTGCCAGAAGGAATACATCCCAGTGTGCGGCTCCAACGGTGACACGTACCAGAACGAGTGCTACAGGCGACAGGCTTCCTGCAAACAACAGAGGCTCATTGCCAAAGTGTCAGACGGGCCCTGCACGCATGGTAACAACATTGTATTACATCCCAGCCCCCTACAACAATCCCTCAACAACACCCAACAATTGCTCTACAACCCCTAACTGCTCCCCAAAACTAGACCCCAACAACCCCTAAATCTGGACAAAACCTGAACTAAATTAGGAGTGTTCTTCTGCAGTGCCCTGATTTTGACTGAGCTCCAAACTGATTTTTCCTCTGAATGAGCTGTAGATCAATTTTTAATTTAAAGCCAATGATTAACAATTAAAGCCAAGTCTGAAGCCCAGACCAGATCATGTCCAGCTACAGAATAAACTGACCCTGGTCCTGATTGAGTCCTGGTCCAGTTCCTGTTTTTTGTTGTTGTATTGTCACTAACAGTGGTCTCTTGTTTTGACAGAGCCTGGCTCAGGTTCAGGAGACGGTAACGGTGAGTAGGCTTTTATTTTGAAACTTCCTCCAGTTACTTCTGTAACTGTCAGAAGTCTGTCCTACTTTATTTCAAATGACATCTAAATGAAACAAAGGAACTACAAGAGCCAATACCAGAGAGGTTGCTTGTCATGGTTTTTTGACAGCTTTAAATCTTAGTAAAGAGCCATTTTGCTGCTCATATCCTCTGTTTTTAATATCTTCTATATATTTTCCAACACCTCCCTCTTGCCCATCTTGTATTTACTTGGATTTCTCTACATTTACTAAAGAGCTGATTTTGGCCACACACCCTTGAAAGGGTTCCTGGGTAATTAAAAGCATGTAAAATAAAGATTGTGACATCAGTATTTGTATGTTTTTGTGGTGCGAGCTGCTGTAGTCCCTGTAGTCCTGGTCTCTGTGGACTCACATGTCTGTGTCTCCAGACGACGAGGGCTCCACATCTGATGTCAGCAGGAAGTTCACCAAATGCAGCACCTGTAAATACGGAGCCGAGTGCGACGAGGATTCAGAGGATGTCTGGTGAGGATGGGTCCACGACTAAACCAAGACTAAAACCAGGACTAAAACTGCTGACAGTTTTATGTGTAACTCATGTATCTGTCTGTGGTGTGTTCAGGTGCATCTGTAACATTGATTGCAGCGGTCACAATGAGAACCCGGTGTGTGCCACAGATGGAAACTCCTACACCAACCCATGTTTGGTCCGAGAGGCGTCTTGCATGAAACAGGAGCAGATCGATGTCAAGCACCTGGGCCTCTGCGCAGGTAAAGACTACAATAGCCACAATCCTACTATCACACATTACCCACAGTACAACAGTTGTTTAGTGGTGTCTGTCAAACGTCCTTCCCTGTCTCACTCCACTTAGCCTTGACATTACTGCTCCCTCATTCTGGTACTGTTCCATCTAATCCTAAACTTGCCGCCCACACACCAACAATAAAAAAAAAAAGCTTGGATACTGACAACCCTAAATATTTATTTGCCTCTAAAATCCTGGAATGGTCTAACACGGGCGCCGCCCTAGTGGCTCCCTGGAGCTTCTTAAAAAAAATGTAAAAATAAATGAATATAATATAATTTCTGTACAATTTAAATTAATAAACATTTTTAACGTTTTTCAACATTGTAAAAATGTGTATGATAAATATTTAATTTCAACATTTCTGTCAACAAAGATTTACGTTATAAACTGCGACACACGTTTCTGTCAGATCAGTGTGATGCTGAAAAACAAACAAACCGGCGGGTGTGTCATGGGCCATGATTCCCAAGGGCAAAAAGAGAAAGATAGCTAAGGAGAACAGAGGATTCAACAGTTCTTGGACCAAATCATTTGAGAGCTTGCAGTCCTGCGTCAAGATTAAAGTTACATCTTACATGCCCGATGTTGACAAGCTGTCTAGTGATGTCCAAAAACTGAAGTCACATTAAACGGGTAAGAACACTATCCAGGAACATATTTAGTAACAAAGTGGCTTTTTTATAAAGTGATTTCTGATTTTTGTCAGTATATATTTGGAATAGGGAAATTGTGTTTTGTTGCTCAGGTTCGAGAATGGCTGCATTATTGTGCGTCAAAAGAGAAGGGGATGATGCTGCATTTTACCCTTGCACTGACTTACTTACCATTTTCAGAAAACTACAGAGAAGAGGACTATGCACAGTAATCGAACTGTATTATTTTTGTCACGGGCAAGACTGAGCTGCGTTTATATTTTACTGAGTTTTATACTGTTTAATGCATGTTTTATGCATGGTTTAATTACATTTCCAGTTAATTTCAAAAGGCTGCTGTTTTATTGCAGTCATTCTATTGGCCAGATAAGGGGAGAAAGAGAAGATAATTGTATTGTCTTGTATTATTGAGGATTAAAGAGGACTGCATTTTATTTCCATGGGGAGGTCTGAAATTAGACTACAGGAGGCCTATGCACGTTGCACATTTTGTTGAATTTTCAAATACTAAAGTAAAAATGACATCAAAAATCAGATTTCTTCATCGTATTTCTTTAATTTCATCAATGCAACAAAACATAATACATTAAAATTATAATGGAAGTTAAACTTAAAGCACCATCGTAGAGCAAAGTAGTCACTTAGTGCGTCATTCTCTCCAGGATGCGCTGCAGGGAAAATAAACATTTAATCATGAATACTCACTATGTATTTGTAGTCTACTTATCATTTTGATACTAAGAGGGTAATATAGACACATACATTACCTTCATTATAAGGCTTATATAAGGTTTTTAATTTTTTGTGGCTCCAGACAGATTTTATTATTTTTTTCTTTTTTGGTCAATATGGCTCTTTCAATATTTTGGGTTGCCAACTCCTGGTCTAATGCCTCACAACTAAAGCAATATCTTCACTCCAATCAGTTATATAAAATTTGCACCCACCACAGTACTTAAAGTTCTCTACTCAAATAACCTTAGCACTACCTTTGACACCATCAACCATTCCATCCTCCTCCATTGCCTATAGTCTGACATTGGCATAACCCGTTCAGCACTCTCCTGGTACATATATCCTACCTCTCCGACAGATTCCATTACATCTCAACAAATAACTGCACATATTGTACCCTCGTCCCCCAAGGCTTGGTGCTTGGTCCCCTTCTGTTTATACAGCACACTTTACCCTTTGCTCATATCATCCGCCATCATGGACTTCACTTTCATGGTTATGCCAACGAGTTATATTTTTCCACAAAAAAACATTAACCCCCTCCACTGTCAAATTAAATCTTCCACAAACTAAACTGTAATAAATCAGAAATTTACATTGTAACTTTGTTATAAACTTCTAAAAACCTTTAACAACCATTAAAATACTAAGATTCTTTCCTTTGAATGTCTGGTTTGTGTAAAGACAGGCATAGATTGTGGACAGAAGATGGCGCTAATCCATTGCTGATTGTTTTGGCTAAACGTAGAGACCCGGGCAGGTGCTCCTCTCCTCATCACAATACCACAACCCCCCCACCCTCGGCCCCCCAGGCCCTTAACCAATACCTGGCTTCAATAAGCCAAATACAAACCCAATTCCAAAAAAGTTGGGACAATGTACAAAATGTGAATAAAAACAGAATGCAAAGATGTGGAATCTTCAAATTTCAACATTTTATTCAGAAACAATTCTGTATTAGACAAGAATAGAACAACATTCCTATTCCTAAACTTGAGCAACTTGTCTCCTCAGTTCCCAGACGTTTGTAGACTGTTATAAAAAGAAGAAGGGATGCCACACAGTGGTAAACATGGCCTTGTCCCAAAATCATTCTTAAACCTACTGTCAGCCCCAGACCCACTGAGAGTCAGGCTGAGCCCTGTCACAATGAACCACAACCATAAATCTTCATGGAGCTTGATAACTTTAGTTTTACTGCAGTGCTTTCTATGACGAATGGCCCAAATGTAATGCAGGGAAAGCTTCTTAGACTTTGATCTTATTGGAATGTTTTAAGAGGAAAGCCTAACCTTCTGACCTGGGGTGTACACGGGAGAGCGGCTCATCAATCTAACAGTTCCAGGGAGCAGAACATTTCAAGGCAGCTTGAGCATCCTTCCAAATCTTGTGGCAGTGGCAAAGGTGAGCCTGAACAGACGGTACAGCAATCTCTGTCTCCTGAGCAGGAAAAGGGGGAGGCAAGTATCCAAGAGAACATTCAGTAGGGGACATTTCAGTACCAGAACAAGTTAAAGAATTGTGCTCATACTCAACCAAAGGTAGGTGTGAGCCCTAAGAAGATTGATTTTGTGCTGTCACACATTTCAGGGAAGCCTCCAAGTCGGGGTTAGCTTGCTCCGGAAAGGCTCACCTTAGCACAGAGGACATAGCAAAAGGACTTCCAGACCTGGGAGATGAATTGAGGTCCTCTATCTGAGATAACGTTCAGGGGAATACTATGGAGGCAAAAGACATGCTCTACAAGTTGGTTGGAGGTCTCCAGAGCAGCTGAAGGCTTAGGTAGGGTAACTGTGTTACCTGAGGAATTTTGGGAGACCAGACACAAATCAAGAGCTATATGGGACCATGAATGAGATGGAATTGGTAACAGTCGGAGAAATGTACGTCCATGGAAGGCCAACAGAAATGCTGCTTCAAGCGGACGATCAGGTGATGGAGTGGAGGCCTGGGCTGGATGAGGCTGAGCAGATGACTGGGCAAGAGCTGAGCTTGTTGGCTCACCACTAAAGCTGACATGAGGCTGTTGTGCTTTTCTAATAAATTACCTTGACTGGAAATTGCAGGAAGCAGAGGCCAGAATGGACGCACCATTCTGGCCAGTACATACTGTAGTGAGTAGCAGATAAAAGGCCCAAAAGCTAAACTCAAGTAAGTGTTTATACAAACAGCTTATTGTTCTAGAGGTAGTTGCAAGTGAGAGGTGAGTCATGGAGAGAGAAGTTGCCGTGGAAAGAGAAGCCGTAGTCTGGGTGTTGGTGATGGCTGAAGGTTGCTGAGAGATGTAGACAAAAACAAACAAATTAGCAAAGATTCAGGAAATTTCAAAAGCTCCAAAACAAAAAGGGAAGTTAGGAGTTGACTGCGATCATCACATTTTTAATTACAATCTATATGTCCAATAATTACTAATCAAGAGCAAAACACGTTAAAATTCAGCGAGATTATTCACAATAGTCAGGCAATGGAAGCTCCTTGGAAATTTGTAAAAACGTAATTACTTTATAAACTTAAAACATATACATGACCGCCCAATCAAGGTTTAACACAGATCAAAACTATATCTAAGGATTTATTAGCATTAAGCTTTTTATTAAAAACAATGCTAAAGTTCACTGATTGGTAAGTCCTGTTAAAAGCCCCTTTTTAACTATTTAGCCATAATTTACAAAGAGAGAAAGTGAGAGAGGGGAATGATACAGAGAAAATGGATTTGAGCCGGAATTTAACAGGGACCACTGACTTTCTGAGTTAAAAAAAAAATTAACAAAGTGAAGTCAAAAAATGTCATCCAAGCTCATGAATGCAGTCCTTGTTCTCAGGGCTCGTGGGTAATGTAGTCCCCAGGTCTAGAGCAGATCGTGAGGGGACAGAAAGAATGAATAATTCAGAGAGCAGACATAGAACACACATTGTTATTTTTGCTCTATTGATTGTTTCTGGTGTTTCTGCTAAAGCGCTGTCTCAGCAGAGTCCGGATAAGACTGAGGAACAGGAAGAGGAGGAACGGATGAAAAAGAGGGAAACAAAGACACGGGAAATTTAAGCAGGTGCCTTAAATATAGATAAGCATTTCACTGAAGATTGAAAATTATGAATTTATAACACTGGCAAGGTCTAAACTAGATCTTAATTAATGGTTAACTTGAAAAAAAACTTTTCTGGGTTTGAGTGAGTAGTGTCAGAAACAGAGCAGTACATCGGCATTTCACATTTAGTTTTACTAAACTCTGATTCGCTCTGAGCGTAATCTAACTAGAACCTTGCCAGTATGGCCCGGCCTCAGTGTTGCATAAGATCTCATATCAATGCTGAGAAGTTCTGTGGAACAAGTGCTCAGTCTATATCCAAGACCTCTTTCATTCATTCATTCATTTTCCGTCACTTGGTCCCATTGGGGGTCATGAGTGACTGGAGCCTATCCCAGAAATGTTGGGCCTGAGTGTGTACACCCTGGACAATGGCCAGTTAGTCGCTAGCAGTCAGCGCTAAACACCTTTATATCCAAAGCCTCTCTATCCAAATAATGAGCTCAGTGTTAGTGAGCACATCTGGAGCTGGACAGAAAAAGGAACAGGTCCAGCCCATATAGAGAGTTACCATACGGCGATAGCAGTATTAAAACAGATATGTTTGTAAATTTGAAGAGCTCCAAGAACAATACAACTCTCCCGGCAATGAAGATGCTGTGTTTTGGAGACATGTTCTGTGTCATCCTGCATCCTCCTTTCATTTGGACTCCATAAATTTACCAGCAACCATAAAATTTTGTGAAACAAATTTATCTACTCAGAATTGTGGCCATATTCTAGCTCTGATTTGCTCTACTCGTCTAACTGTAGAATAGTTCCCTGCCAGGGACCTCACCATTTCCGAATCCCCCAGCAACTCTGAATTGATGGGTTCACCCTACCCACTGCATGGCATCATCCTGGACCAGAAACTTACATTTGAACACCACTTTAAACACATCATCAAAACAATGTTTCGCCACCTTAAAAACACTGCCCGTCTACACCCCTCCCTTCCCTTTCCTGTCCCACTGCTGAGACCTTCATTCACACATTCATCACCTCCAAACTCAAAGACTGCAATAGCCTCCTCCAGGGTCTTACCTCCAAAACACTCCATACACATGAACACATTCAAAACACCGCTGCCTGTCTGCTCACCCACATCCAGATCCGAGACCACATCACTCAAGTCGTCCAAAACTTTCATTGGCTCCCCATCCCTCCCTGCTTGGTGCAGAAGTGAAAAATCTAGTCTGACAAACAGCTGGTCTTTGGTCTCAGTCCAGACCAAACCAAGCGAAGGTTCACACTGTAGACCAAATACAGGAAGTCTCAAACAATGAGACAAATGAATTGTGTTCATATAATATCACACTCCACACAAATATTAATTCTCTGTTCTAACTGTAAAATGAGCACTGTCTGTTCACAGGTGATAAAGAGAAAATAGGCAAGAAAGAGGACAACAGTCCCTTCAAAATCCTGGGTAAGAAAGGTTCATTACACTCTTAGATCTCAGTCAACCGCAGCTGCAACAGTTCATGTCCACATTCCTAGTCTAGTCCTGGTTTAGTCCTGGTCTAGTCCTGGTCTAGTCATGGTTTAGACTTGGTCTTGTCCCATACAGTGTCTCCAACTGCTTTAGAAGGCAGTTGGAGACACCTGATGTAGACAGTTTTAAATAGTAAGATAAGATAAATATATGTAGGAAAATGTATTTATAAATGAACATATAAAAGTAATGTTCATATAAATACTTACTAACAATTCAAAGCCTACTATTAACTTTGAGAGGTCTGAGTAGTGTTTGCAGAGTCACTGCAGAGATGAACCAGATTTGACAAAATTTGATTTGGAACCAGCTCTGGTCGATTTGCCTCAAGCTAGGTCTCACTTTCACAAAAGACTCACAATAATCAATGACAAACAATAATCAATGAACAGTATTTCAGATAATTTCCTTCTCTGAAAAATGATAAATGAGTGAAACTGTCTGTGGACCTGAAGATTGAACCCAGGTTGAATTTGGTCTAGCCTGGTATACCAGATTGTTTTCCTTTTTTTCAAAGGAGGATGGTCTGGTCCCTTTCTCACAGCAAATCCCTTCCTCTGCAATTTTGTGGATGGACCAAGCACAAGCTGTTCGTCTGCAGCAGGGTGTGGTTTGCGGGCAACGTCATACACAAGTAACTCATGCGGCTAGTCCAAAACATTCAACATGGCAGACCGTTTATTTCTGCTCTCGCCTCGGTTATGAATAATCAGCAAAGGTCTATGAGTATGTGTGTAGACCAATCATCTCTCATGGACCCTCTTTAAAGGGCCTCAGGTAAGGGCGCCACCATACAGCAATATACAGCGATATACCGCCGTCCAAGAGAGGTCAGGTTCCAAAAGCGGAAATAAAAAAGAGAAACCCAATGGCGACTTTACAAGTGTAAAAATCATGTTTACAGCCTGGTACAAAAGATGGCTCCGTTTTTACTACATGCCAACTCTGATTAATATTATTATGCTATCTGAAAATTATTATTAAGTTTTATTAATTCATTAATTAATTATTGTCATTACACTATTCAGAAACGGGAGCAGACGGTGAGGGTTTCCTCACGGGGAAGCCCGTTCCCTGTGCCAGCAGCTACGCTGGCTTCTGTGTCCATGGGAAGTGTGAGCTCAAGTACAACATAGCCACCTGCAGGTCAGTCCCAGGACTCCACGGACTCAAGTCTTTCTGTATATCAGGATCTGCTTTCTAAAATCAGCAAACCAAAAGTTTGTTTTACTTAAGAGGAATACACTTAAGTGTTTGAAATGATCAACTTTCATATAAATTTGTTTGGAGAAGACTGAGGTATTAAATACCACTTGTACTATATAGTTTATACATTAAAGTTCAAGTGGTATTTACCGTTCTTCACCAGTTGATCATAAACATTCAATGGAGGACAGTAATTGTTCAGAAAAACTTTTTTCACATTTTATAAATGGTTTGAAATAAATTACAATTTATTAGAACTTTTCACTGAAAAAAGACAGGGCTTATAATGTGTACTACAATTGAACTCTAGAGGGCACTAGACACAAGCATGACTACACACAAATGGCACCTTCATGTACAGGATAGAAAATCAAAGTCAAATGTGCAATAAAAGCCCCACTAATTATCAGATGAGAGTTAATGAGAGTTAATTGTTGTGTCTCAGGTGTGACACCGGTTACAAAGGGGTTCAGTGTGATGAGACACAGGACTATAACGTCCTATACGTGGTCCCTAGTGGACAGAAATTGCACTATGTCCTGATTGCCGCCATCATCGGAGCCGTCCAGATCGCCATCATCGTGGCCGTGGTCATGTGCATCACAAGGTACATACTCAAAGAAACACAGCAATCTTCATCGTGAGAGAGAAGGGAAAGTTAAAGCAGCAATTTGTAACTCTTTATATTCAATCAATAGACAGATGCTGCCTGATTTTCATATGGTTTAACGTACTGTGCTTTGTCTTAGTCCATTTACAATTACACTAATGTGTCAACAAATGTGGCACAGATCTGATTAAATTTTAGACTTGCCTCAAAATGAATGTCCATATTCTGATTTGGCTGTATTCTAAAGTCAGTGTTGGAGCCAGTGCATAGAAAGTGAACTACCTCTGTTTACTGTAGCAATTTTAGAAGGTTTATAGTATGTATAGTGTGATTAGCTTAGGCTGAAGTGTGAATGTTGATTGGGGGGGTGTTGTAAATAGATAGGAGGTTGTAAATATTGATGGTTGATGCATGCATTTTATATTTTTATCTGCCCAGGGACTGCAGATGGAAGTTAGCTGTAGCTAAATCTGGTTTAAAGCATTTTTTCTTTTTTATTTATTAATTTTCTGCCGCTTAGTCCGGTTAGGGGTTGCAGGTGTCTGGATCCTATCCCAGCAGCTTTGGGCCTTAGGCGGTGTACATCCTGGACAATGGCCAGTTAGTCACAGGGCTGACATTTAGAGACAGACAACCATTCATCTGTATGTCTGTATACCATTCTTACATGTATGTCTTTGGACAGTGGGTGGGAGGAAGCAGGAGTACCCAGAAAGAACCCATGGTAACAAGTGGTGGACATGTAACATGTAGACTCCCCACAGAAAGGCCGGAGCCGGCCAAGGATGTTTGAGTCTGCCGGGGTTTGAACTCACAACCTTCTTGACCTGAGGAAGGCTAACCACATGCCACATGCACCGCTATGCATCTTTTCTTTTGTTAGATTAATGTATTTCCACATGGTCCCTGTCATAGTCCACACAGCTGTTTCCAGTTCCCTTTTGAGGGAACTCGCACTGCGTCAAGAAACCGACACTATGGGGGGGAACGCCCTTAGCGTGACGGCTCTGAAGTATGAATGAAACTAGACCAATCCTGATTGGTGCAGCGTAATGCCGTAGTACGTGCCGGCGTACCCGGAAGTATAAAAGGGGCGCCGGCTTACCACGGCGCTAGTTTTTTGCTCTTCAGACAATTGCTCAAAGTGTATGTTAGAGACAAGAGCCAGTGATCCTTAGATTAGAAATGACGAGTGAACAGCTCAGACAGTGTGTCTGCGCTCGGTAAAAATGTCACGCCATGTGTGTGATCTGTTTGGGAGTGCAGCACGCTCGATCAGCTGAGAGAGAGCTGGCTTTGGGCATGGGGAGACACCCCCGCGGGCGGCTTAAATTCTGGGGATTGCAGCTGGAACTAGTTGATGAGACTGCTGAGGCATTGTCTCAATCACCAGACAGTTCCAAGGCTAGTCCTCCCTGTGCAGAAGCCCGCGATGAGGCTTCTTCTGCACGAGGAAAGGGTCCGGGGCTTGAGCTGTCCACATCTGAGGTTGTGGATGTGCTCAGCACCGAGGCGGGTGACGTCGTGGAAAAGTTCACGCGTCAAGCGGGGTTTGCCATTTTTCACAGCTGACTGTGAGCACTGTAAAGCACTCCGCGTCAGAGTGCTGCACACCCGCCTGGCCATGTTTGACGGAGAAAAAAAGGCCGTCCAGGCTTGTGCTCCCCGCGGGGGCAGGTCACACGTCCGGCGAGGCGGCCTAGTGAGCGGGGATCGCAGATGGAACTAGTTGATTAGATTGGGACTGTTGAGGCAATTTTCCCATCAGACAGTTCTGATGCCCTTCCTCCATGTACAGAAGTCTGTGATGACGCTTCTTGCACGAAGGAGGGGGCCGGTGCTTGAGCGAGAGAGAGAGAGTGCGGTCATGGACGGCCGCTTTTCCCAAGGTCTGTGGCAGGAGCGGCATATTCTATGGCACATAAACTGCCTTGAAATGTTGGCTGTGTCCCGGTACACTCCGACGATATGTCGGTGGTGGCGTACCTAAACCATCAGGACGTCTGAGACCGCGCCGTTTTTATAGATTGGCACATCAGATCCTCCTATGGTCCCAGGGTAAACGATCGTGCACCAGAGGGTTGTACGTTCCTGGGGACCAGAATTATGGAGCAGACATCCTGTCGAGGCAGGGGTTGAAAGGCAAGGGGAATGGACACTTCATCCAGAGGTGGTGAAGTCTATATGCGACAGGTATCCCTGTCAAAAACATTGAGTGTTTTCCTCACACATCCAGCCCAACGGGGTTTTGATACAATGGTTCAGACATAGCTGAGGCTGCGTCTGTGTGCAGTTTCCCCGATAGCGCTGCTCCCGGGAGTTCTAGAGAACACTGCAGACGGCCCCCCATGGCAGATCCCTTCGAGGAGGGTCCTGCCGTGTCAGGCCCCATCCAGAGAGCTGGAAGCTTTGAGTCTGACCCCTGAGGGGGCTCAGTAATTGAAAGATGGCCCGCCGGCAGGTGTAGTAGAGATCATACTCAGTTCCAGGGCTCCTTCCACGAGAGGTCGGTTAGAAAAGAAGCGGCGTGACTGCAATTGTGGCATTTCATGCCGCTGTAAGTGAAGGGCCTCTGAGGAGGCACTCTTCAGTCGTACACTTCCTTGTTAAGGGAGGATGACACCTGCAATTCATCCTAGAGTCCCAACGTGGGACTTGGCGGTGGCACTGGAAGGGTTGGCTGAGGCCCCCTTCGAGCCACTTGAATTGACGACAGAATGAGGTCTGGCGTTTAAGGTGGCGCTGCTCCTTGTGATTACCTCGCTTAAGAGGTTGGGAGGGACTTCAGGCCCTGGCTATAACACCAATTGGCCTGGAGTCTGCCCCCGGACGGGTTAAGGCCATCTTGCACCTGAGGCCGGGCGGCCTACGGTCTTGCAGTTATTGCATCCTCCGCGGTACGTGTCGGCTGAAGAAGCAAGACTTTATTTGCTCTGTCTGGTCAGAGCACTTCAAACCTATTTGCGCAAGTCTTCAAAGTGGAGAAAATCAAACCAACTGTTAGTGTGATTCGGGTCTCCTAAAAGGGATCTGCCCGCTACTAAGCAGACGGTCAGTTCATCTCCCTAAGGCGCCAGGCGTTAGGGTGCTTTCGTCCTAAGGGGGCATGCACTCCAGCCTCATAACCTAGACTAGGCATGGATCGGTGTGGCGTAGTGGGTATTTCGTTCCCCATAGTGTTGGTTTCCCGACGCAGTGCGAGTTCCCTCGAAAGGGAACGTCTCGGGTTACGTATGTAACCCTTGTTCCCTGAGAAGGGAACAAGACACTGCGTCGACCGGCCACGCCTCCCCATGCCCGGGGAGCAATTGCTTCATCGCGAAAGACTATCGCTCGTTCCCTTCTCAGGGAACAAGGGTTACATACGTAACCTGAGATGTTTTCCTCTCTCTCTGTCTTGATAAACACTAGCTTTCTTAAAAAAAAACATTAATCATGTTTTTTTTAATATAATATTTTTCATTATTTTAAAAAAAGTTTTGTTTTTCTGTTTGCTTCTCATTTTTGTTCGAGTCAGGGTTATCTCTAGTACAAACAATAGAATGCAATGTTTAGCTACACCTTTTGGATAGTGGACAACACACTTAACAAGGCTTAACACTACAGTGGGTGTGAACTGTGGCAAATGGGAAGCTTCAAACTTGAGCTGTTGGCTTTAAGACAAATCCTGAGTCCTGAGTAAAAAAGACTTCTGTTGGCCAAAACAATCTACCAGGATATGTAAACTTATGACAGAGGCATGCTTACCATTAGCCAAGAGTAAGCAATGGCCAAGGGCTCCAACAAGCACTGGACAAAAACTGACGGGAAAATCATCTGTGAGCAGGGCTGACAATGACTGTAGCCTGAGTCTCCAGTCTCCAGACTCAGGTAAAGCCCGCTTTCAGTGCTGCTCTGTCCCAGACCTCAAATAAATTTGTACGTTTAAGTCCAGTCTTAAATATGCATCTTGTTTACGTCCAACGGCACAGGAAAATTACACACAAAAGTTACGCTGTAGTGATGTTAATGTTCTGTTTGCAGCAATTTTACACTTCCTGTAATCCTTCAACGTAAATGCCACGCCATTTGACTGCAGTTGAAATTGCTTTATTTTGGTGGAGGCAGAAAACAACACAGCATTAGAGCTGCACAACTTTATCTAATTTTACAAAAGGCAGCTTCCCCTTTACAGCAGCTGATATACAGCAGGGTAAACAGTCAATTAGATGAAGTCAGTGACCAGCCTGTAGGCCTACTTTAGAGTTGGACATAAAAGGCATAAAAGGAATAAACTTAACTTTCCAGGCATAATTATCAGATATGATTTGAGTAGGCCTCTGTAATATGGCCTTTGGTTTTGGGCTCTGCTCCTGGAGCAGGACACACTTTCAGAAGAATCTTCTTAAATAACAAAATTCCTAATCAAAATGCTGGTCCATTCATTAATTTAAAAAGTATTTTATTAAACAATGTATTGTCATTTTAAAAGTATTAGACTTATTTACGAACAGAACTCAATAATGCACAACAAGAAGGTCGTCATATTAAAAGAGTTATGATGGTGGCCATGAACTATAACTTGGCAAATACAAAATAAATAATTTTAAACAGTACTTTGTTGTGCTTTAGATGCAGTTATTAAAGATCTGGGGCAATTCCATGGTTTTGTAGTTATAAATTTACTCACCCTGTAGCAGCTAAAAACTTTATGAATTTATTTCAAAAGCGCCATAATACAGGGAATGACAACTACTTTACAAAGAAGTTTCTGGAGGGGTACCCCCAGGCCCCCCAATTCACAGACTCTCAGACCTTCTGTTTGACAATGTCTGCAAACCCTTATTAAATAGCTTTCATTTGGTGATTTGTGACCAATTATTATAAATAAAAATCTACCAAATTAATATATAAATTTTGAAGGCTTAGGTTTGAAGTATTGCTGTATGACAATTGTGAAAGGTCTACAGAATCTGTCAACCTCAAGGTTACATTAAGGCAGGCATGAGGAAGGGCCCCTTCTCAAAGGTTTTCCATAGGGCCCCAGATTTGCTAACCCGGATTTATGAGCACAACTGTATGTCATCTGTCAAATGTCTCTAATATAAAGTCTCATATAGATATGTTTTAATGAACCTTGAAGTCAAAACATTTAGAAGTGAAAAGGGCACATTTGAGATTGTAATCTTTGTATTCTACATAAATTCTGTACTTTTTTTTCCAGAAAATGTCCAAAGAACAACCACAGACGTCGACAAAAGCAGAATCTGGGACACTTTCCGTCAGAGTCCAACTCCAGGATGGTATAGCCTCGATGCAGATGGCCTTTGATAATTCTTTTCTTATAAAGTCCATTTTTAAACGGTGTGTTCATTTGTCCTCTAAAACCACAGAAGAAGGAGGGTGTTTGTTTACAACCTGGTCTTTGCTCATTCTTTGACGCCAGGCTCAAACAGGCAAGTTAAAGTCTGAACTGACATGGTCTGGAATGATGCCAGTGTGGTGCAGTGTCTTTTGGAGTTTTCTCTTGATCCGTTTTGGTGAAGTTCTGAAGTTTAGACCAGTGGCAGCATCATGTCCATCGGATTTTAGCCTACGACCCAGCCCTTGGCTCTGACCCTGTTCAGACCTAGTATTGAAGTGTTTCAGGTTCTCCAGATCTGTTCTATAAGAGTCCTCAGTGATTGGATATTATTCTCCTAATGAACAGCAGAGTAATGGTGATGTTTCTAACTTCCCTTTTGTTTTTTAAATATTGGCTGTGTGGGAGAGGGACCAAGACATGTGTTCACTGAAGGTAGACCTGTGTCATTATGTCATTTCAATTTTTAAATTCTGCTATAAGTTTTGAAATATGTGTTATTTTAATATTTATGGTCTGTGCTGCTCTGGTCATACATGCTGCTGCAGCTGAACTTATTCTAGAGCTTTTTTAATGTCACTTCTTTACCTTACACCTAACACGGTAACAGTTGGTTCACAGCTCAGTGAGAGCAGAACAGGGTTTTAAAAAACTGTCCAAACTTTTCAAAACCAACAAGTGTCAAATGTTGAGAAACACTAAAATCACTGCATGATTACAACAGAGTTTTTATCCACATTTTATTTATAATAGGCTGAGGTCTGTGACGGTTCTCAGTCATCCAGGGCATCTTGAAGAAAAGGATTACGCAAAAGCATCTTAACTAAGTTTTCAAGGTGAAAACTTTTTGTCTTTTAGAGGGTGGGAGTTTCAGTGTCAAACCCCTCCCTCTAGAGAATTGATTCTCTTGAAATTAGAGATAAATGTCTTCACCTTGCTTTTTCTTTAACCTTTTCTATAATAAGCTGATCACCAAATGCAGTTTAAGTTTGGGTGAGTGGATGTTTATTCTGTGTATAGACCTCATAGCTCTTAAATTATTTTTTTTTTCTGTTTGTCTTTAACACTGTGTCAGTGTATTCTTAGCATGACTCATCAAAGCTGTCTGTGAAGTAGTTTTAATGTTTTATATGAACAGCAGGACCTATTTTGTCTGGAGATAAATGGTAAGAGTATGAACCCTTTCAAAATGTCTGACTCCAAAAGCAACAGTAATGAGCCTCTGTAAAAAGAACAGAACATAATGTGTGTGCTTGTCTTTTTGAGACTAGTCTCTTAGAAATGTATCTGCACATCTACTAAAAGGACAAAGTTTTTGTCCTAGAATACAAAAAACAACAGTTTTTGGTCCTTAGGTCAGGACATAACAGCCCTCTATTTCATTAATCAGAAACAGGAAAGAGACTGGGTTGTGTTCTTATGAGTGAGGTCCTGTTCAGATCTGCTTTTAGCTCTACAGTAAAGCCAATATCTGCCTTGTGTGGTTTTTTGTACAGAGACAGCGCGTGGATACAGCACCAGAGCAATTTCCTTTTAAACCCGTTTACACCTCTCAATACTGATAATTCATCAGAAAAACTGAACCTTCAACCAAACAGACATCACACATGGGATCAGGCTCCAGCGGCTGAAAGTGGTACTAGTCTTAAGATTTTATCATTTGAATTCAGGTCTGAACAGGGCCTAAGTGGGCAGTTTAATGGGCTGTGATTGTAATGCTGTGAATAATGTGAATGTTTCCAGTTTATGAGAATGTAAAATAATGTTATGACAAAGTGGAACAAACTGCACAATTTGATTTTTTCATTCAGGTGTAATCGAGCTGAAGGACATTTTGAATGTGAAAGAGAGCTTTTATTGAAATGTTTGACTTCTGCATTTGGTCCACCGACAGACAAGTGAAGCACATGAGTGTGGGTGGGCTAGAATGCCCCACAGACCACAAGCAGATTTTTAAAGATGCATTCTGTCCCACTCCCAACCCTACCCGACATTGGCAGTCCAGTTTTTATTTGATTCAACGAAAACAGAACCCATTCAAACATTTTTAAGATACTACACAATATATATGCTCTCCTTTTCTCTGTTTCTGTGTTTCACTTTGTGTGCAGTTTCTCTGAAAGTGGGGCTGCAAGAGACACACACACACACACAAACACACACACACACACACACACACACACACACACACATACACATACATACACACACACACACACACACACACACACATACATACACACACACACAAACACACACACACACAAACACACACACACACACACACACACATACACACACACACACACACACACACACACACACATACACACACACACACACACACACACACACATTCACACACACACACACACACACACACACACACACACACACACACACACACACACACACACACACACACACACACACACACACACACACACACACACACACACACACACACACACACACACACACACATTCTCTGGTCCTTTAAAATCCTTCAATAAAGTCTAGATTATTTTAAACATTTTTTTTTGTGTGTTTAGGAGATTGAACAGTTTTTTCCCAAATACAGAATATAAATCTGAACTGTATTTGAGGCTTGTATTGGGCTTTGGTCATCAGATCAACACTATATATTTTAGTTTTTATTTTATTTTATTAAACAAATAGGACAAATTCACAGAAAAAAACAAGAAATTAGAAAATGTGCTTGGAGCTGAACTCACTTTTTTTTAAACAGTATGCATTAAACTCATTGGTTCAAATGAGATTTCAGTCACACTCAGCACTCAAACAGAACAAAACAATACTCCAATTTGTATTTGATTTAAAAAGTAAGTTGTTTTGGAAAATGATTATCTTACAAAGACTGAATTTCTACAGCTATAAATACAATAAATAATAAAACAATGGTTTTAATATTTTTAATGATTATCAAACTTGTATTTTCATTTCATGGACAGAGACTATTGTTTTGTATTTATAGAGACTTGGACCTGGACTCAGACCCGTACTTGGTTCTGGACCTGGCTGAGGTTTAAGAAACTCGTGGTGTGTTGTATGTTTAGTTTGAATGATTTTTGTTGCCTGTGTCTTGTGTTTGTCACATTGGTTTTCTGTAATAACTGTAACTGTGTTTGAAATATTCATATTCTGCATGTCTTAAGCTCAGGAGCCATTTTAGGCCCCGCCAAAATAAACCAACAGCTTTTTCAAAAGGGTGAGTGGAATTTTAATTGGATGTATTTTGATCCTACAGTCTGGTTTAGTCTGGGCTTGTATCAGATTCAGAAAAGGGAGAAGAAAAAACTTTCTGAAACAATATTTAGTACACTCCATGAAGACACCCTGAAGTAAAAGGTCAATGATGGGCACATCCTCCCTCTGATCAGAGACATGGGGGTGAAATGGTGGCTCTGAGTGAGTGTGTGAGTGGATGGTATGTGTATGTCTCTGGGGTTTAGTTCTGTGATGAACTCAGTAAAGGATCAGAGAGGAGAGGAATGAAAGAACAAATGGCCAGCCAATGCCATATCCCAAACTCGCTCACTTCCAAATGTTTGTTATTTCACTCTGTACAGAAGCAGGGGCAGTTCACAGTAGTGATGGCCCTGGGTGTAGGTTATTTTGAGGCTGTAGGGCTCACAGGGGTGGGGTAGATTTAGAGAGGGGCAGGGTGTATTCAGGACAGGAGCAGCTGCCGGCTTCAGTCCACTCTAAACTTACACTGAGAATGTCATTCATGAAGCAGCAGTCATTTTGTCAAACTATGTAAGATTCAATGAACCTGAGTTGGATCAGGAACAAGACACTACTTTTCCTCATTCTCTTTTTTTCCAATGAGGGTTTTTCTACTCCTCTTAACTAATTTGTTACTAGATGTTTTTTTTAATTCATTAACAAATTAAAACATTACTATTGTTTAAACAGGAGCACTTTGTTAGAAATAACTGAACTTTAAAGACAGCCTATGTTCTGGTATCTGTGGGTTAAACCCCACACATATAAATAATATAAAACAGTCAGCGAGTATTGTTGTTGTAATCCAAAGTGTAGATAGCGATGTGCTTTGATTTATATTTAGTTTTTAGTTAGTAAGAGCTATAGCAGTGATAAACACATATGCAGATCCAAAAAAAAATGTATCCCATTATAAATGAATAAGGCACAGAACTGCTCCAATTAAAATGTCCGTGACTACAGTAATCGAAATAAGCAAACAATCCATTTCTATTCGGTAACAACTGCCGAGTGTATGACGTGATGTTTCCGTGTGTTCAGACTCAGCTGCGAGGCCTGTACATCATCAGACCCACAGATAGACCCGAAGGCCTCCAGCTGCTCCCCTCTGACGTCTGCTTTTAGAAGGAGCGGGATTAAACCCAAAGAGAAGTGAGACTTAACCAGGACTAACCCGGAAGAAATCACAGAACTTATGTGTTACTTTACAGTGCACAAAACTGAAGTGTTGGAACAGTGATAGGACAGAGCTTTGACCCCTGAGTGGTCTGTCAGGTCTCAAGAAAAAATCATGTTTTAGGAGTCACAGAAGAAGTAACAGAGGAAAAGAGTTTCAACAAAGTTCCACCAGTGAGAGTAGTGTTCCCACCTTTCCCCTCATTTTATCCCATCATCATGAGTCCTGCGTTCTCATTGACTGTAGCTCTTGGGTAACTGGTCTAGAGCTGCTCATCACTGATCAGATGACAACTTCCATCTGATCTGGAGTTTTATCAGCAGCAAGGCAAAAGACTAAACCAGGACTAAACACATTTAACACACTTTAATGATAAAACTTGATGCAACATTCACAATTCTTAAATATGAGATGTGTATCAGGAGTAAACCATAAGAGTATTGTCTGTCATAAAACACATATGTCTACAATATTTATTATATAATTGCATTCATGTATCAGTCCTAACTACACTATGATCGGAGGAGTGGAGGAGGGGGCTTTCCGCCGCGCCCTGGGTCTCGTCCTAAAATGTCAGTGGATCACCTTTCAGAGCGGGTTATTTTTAGTGGGTCCCAAATCAGGACTGAAACCTGGCTCCGTTTGGTCTTCAGGTCTTTTTTTAAAACGCTCTGAGCTAGACTTTCCCTTCTCTGCAGAGCTCAGACTTGGATTTGGGTCTGATTCTGAGACTGAACCAAACCCACGAGCTGCTACTGGGTCATTTTGGAAAGAATTGAACTGATTTAAGAAGAAGTGACTTTCAAGATCTTACAAACTCAAAGCAACATCTTTACAGGCAACAGACCAGCAGTGGATTTTTTTTTTATTTCAAAAAGTTTGGGTCCATTTAAGCTTGGTGAGGTAAAGGTTAAAGGTTACAAGAGCCTTAAAGCTGTTTTTTTTTTTTAATCAAACCTTGTATCATTTGTTGATCATTTGAAAAAGTCTGGATCATTGTCTGGCCCATCAGATTGTCAAATTAACTTTAAATTTTTTTTTAAGAATTTTAATCTGACTTGCAAACTACTTTAAAGGAAAAAGCTGTACCTTTACAGAGTCATTTGTAAAAGTTTAGTTCACATTTCCAGGCTGCAGTCCTAAAACCAAACCACACGGTTCTTTTTTAAGCCTGCCTGCGTTTCTAAGAAAACCAAAACTCAGAAGAGTTTATAGCTTTCCATTAAAATGGATGCACAAAAGCAGAAGTTGGAGATTGTTGGAGTTGAGGACGAGTCGGGAAACCCCATCAGTGCTTTGACAATTTTGTCTTTGCTGGAACGCGTGGCGGGAATCATCGATAATGTCCAGTCAGGTCAGCAGCGAATGGAGGAGCGGCAGCTGGAGCTCGAGAACAACATCAAGACCATTCAAAGCGACGTTTTGAAACTGGCAAAAGACCACAGCGACACCAGCGGCACCGTGGAGAAACTGCTGCAGAAAACACGCAAAGTCAGCGCCAACGTCAAAGAGGTGCGGAGCCGAGTGGAGAAGCAGAATGTCAGGGTTAAAAAGGTGGAGTCAACACAGGACGAGCTGCTCACCAGGAACAAGTTCAGAGTGGTCATCTATCAGGTAACCAACAGTTCATAAGATAGATTTATAGAGAAGAGCAGAAGGTCTTTAGAATCTATTTGTTTTACCATATCCAGGTTAACAAAGGAACTATTAGCACAGCTTGAGTAAACATACACATTTGATTGTGCCATAGCCAACACACATTTAATGCCCCATCTTAACCCACTTGGAAGATAAAAATTGAATTATTAAAGAAAGACCTCTGCTGTACAAATGGAGGTTGCATATCTCATCCACCGCCCCAACAACCTCTTCCACCATCAAACCTTATAAACCAGCTCCTTTATAGTGACACATGGGTCCTGCATGAAAATACACTAAACTGATAAAGACATTTACAACTGAAATAATCACTTTCAGGACATGAGCACATCAACAGGTGGGCACTGCATTCACTCACTTTTTACACTTTAGGACACCTTCTGGATACTCTGGATAGTGTTTTCAAAATTAAAGCACAACTGTGAAAAAAAATAAAACTTTTTCTTCCGTATGTTGGTATGTAAGATTTATTGCACCCTTTGTATGCAAGTTTTTTTTTTTTTATACAAACAGAAAGAGCAGGCATTGATCTTTCACAAAGACTCCAGTCGCTGCGACCGGAAATAAATGGTAGTGGAACTGTATGTGTCCAGAAGAGCTGGATAGGACCTGTTCAGTTAGTTTGGGTTAGCTTTAGTTCTGGTTTAGTATCTTCTTAGACTGAATACTTCTGTGACATTAGAGGCTGTTTCAAGCGCAACGGTTTTGACTGAAAAACTAAAATCTGATATTATATCATTAAGTCATTGATAAATGTTCTGATGATACATCATTAGTGTCAAATGTATAGGTACACTCTGAGTTAATTAGCTCTGCTCCATAAAACAACCTGTTTTTGGAGCAGACTTTTGCCATTATTTTTTTTCCTTGTGTGTTATAACTGTAGCATTCACTATAGCATTAACAACAGCAGGGTTGACTTAGCCCTTAGAGGACTGAAAGACTTGTTACTGATGAGTCCTTTTATACAGGCAGCGTTTGGGGAATCTTCAGTCACATTTCTATGGGCTGATATTTGTGCCACTAGAAAATGAAACTTTTGTTTTATTTGGATTTTAATTGCTCAAACTGAATCTGATTTTTTTAAGTTAATGGTGCATTATGGAGGTTTAAGATTTTTTTAAACATGAGCGACACATTATTAGTAGCAGTTGCAGCCTGCTTTCTTGTTCTCGTCGAGCAAGCTCAACAACTAGCAGAGACTGCAGCACACGCAGATGCACAATGTTTACAGGTAAGAAAAAGTACAAATCTGCAAGTTCATTGTTACGTAAACGTTATATTTACTTAGTATCAGTTAAAACCGCCGTGAGGTGAAACACTAATCCTCCTCCCAATGGCCATAATCATAATGTAAACAGGCCATCTCCTACATTATTACAACAGAAGTAGTTATTATTTATGTAAACATAGTCTTCTCCATGTTCCTTTTTGATCTCTAAAAATAAACACCAAGGTCAAAGCATTAGCATGCGAGGCAAAATATAACACTCAGAAAGCGCTGCTTTTTTCAAAATACATTCACAGAATTTTAGAAAACTTAACTAATTTCTCACATGTCAAAAGAGTCAGGATCAGAATGCAGGAATGATATTTACAGTGGTGTTTGAAATGTGTTTTGGCCGGCTAGGATCTAGTTACACTTAGTTTGCACGCTAATGTTATATTCACTAACTAGCATCCACAATTATTAATAGCTTTATAGTTATTAAGCATTAGACAACTAGCACAAATGAAACAGTCTACAACGCTGTCTTACCTCTTTAGAAAAAAAGAAGCCAAGCGGGTGTAAGTTTTTATACCTAAAGGTTCACACCGGGAAGAATTTCACTGACGTTATTCGTCAATGTTTAACGCCTTGCGACTAAACAATGGGCACCAATGTGAGTGTTCACACCGACGCGAAAAACAAAAAAACGCCTCGGGTTTGTTTTTTTGGTTTGACGCGCCGAGTCAAAAACTATACGACCAATGAGATTGCCGCTTTTGCTCACGTGTCTGGAGCTTCTGAAGTTACAGTAAAACACAACTTGGGGGCGCTCAAACACAAAACGGTCTTGCCGAGCACACATACGTAACGGCAAAGAAGATATAAGCTAAGTAGCGTCTACACTGCCGGGAAGAAATAAGACGAAGAAGATGCAAGGCAAGATGAATGTAGAGCTGCTGGTCTCGTTGGTGTCGGAACACAAAGAACTTATGACAAATGCGTCATCGATTACAAATATGACTTGCTCTCTTCTTCTGAGTGAAAAGCGAGTGTCAGAAGACTAAAGTTGCGCAGCGCCACCTTGTGTACCGGGGTATTTCTGTTTTACATTAAGCGCCATCTAATGTCAGGGAATGAATTTGCATGTTCACTCAGTTCATCGTAAACAAAAATCGCTTGGGTGTGAACACAAAAAACGCGTTGAAAAACACTGGTGAATAACGCGCGCAAATATTCGTCCCAGTGTGTACGGGCCTTAACGCTGATCTGAGCTACCTATACGACTCAAACTGACTCTCGTCTTTGCCCATCGTTGATCAAATTCCGACTTCGCTCTTTTGGTCTCACTTGATAATACTTGTGTTTTTTATGTTTGTGAGGAGTGTGAGTGAGCGTTTGTGTCACAGTCCATAGAGTTTACTCCAGATCTTCCCTATCTCACACCTGTAGCACACCTGAAGTTCATTCCCTGATCAGTTTTTTTCTGCGCTTAAGCAGCCAGCTCACTACTCGTCGCTGGCAGACTCCATGAGTAAAAGGCCAGCACTACTTGTTTCCATTCCTGTTACCTGTTCCTGCTACCTGGTCCAAGACCCCAGATGTGCAGCACAGAAAACTAAATTTAAAAAACTGAAACTGAAAGTATTATAGAAATTAATTTTATATATAAATATAAACATTTTTACATATAGTATGTTTTGTTAGAAGACTATATAACGGAGCTGAATGTGTGAGTAAGGCTTTTTTGTTTATTTTATCAACCCAATGAAACAAGAACATAAAAATCCTAATGTTTTGTTATTTTGTTATTTGTATAGTCATGGCTGTTGCACTGGATATGTTCTGACGTTAGATGTTTTTTGTTTTATATATATATATATATATCTATATATATTTTTTTGCAGGTATGCAATAAATATGCCCAACACAATAATAGGAGAAACATGCATATATCATGATGCTTGCTTCACTGTCTTCACTGTGGCTTCAAATCAAAGTTTGGGGGTTGTCTCACAAACTGTCATTGGCCCTTGGATTTAAAAAAAACTATTTTACTCCCATCAGTTTCTCCATTTCTCTTTAGGCTAGTTGATGTGTTCTTTGGCAAATTGTAACCTCTTCTGCACATGCCCTTTTTTTTTTTTTTAACAGAGGGAACTTCGCGGGGGTTTCTTGAAAATAGATTAGCTTCACACAGACGTCTTCTAACTGTCACAGTACTATCAGGTAACTCCAGACTGTCTTTGATCATCCTGGAGCTGATCATTGGCTGAGCCTTTGCCATTCTGGTTATTCTTTGATCCATTTTAATGGTTGTCTTTCATTTTCTTCCATGTCTCTCTGGTTTTGCTCTCCATTTTAAGGCATTGGAAATCATTTTAGCTGAACAGCCTGTAATTTTTTGCACCTTTTTATAGGTTCTCCTACTCCAAATCAACTTTTTATTCAAAGTACGCTGTTCTTCTGAACAATGTCTTGAATGACCCATTTTTCTCAGGCTTTCAAATGCATGATCAACAAGTGCTGTGGCTTTATCCTTAAATAGGGGTCACCTGATTCACACCTCTTTTTTCATAAAAATTGATAACCTCAGTGATTGAATGCCACACTGCTATTTTTTTAACATACCCCTTTCAACTAATTGCCCAATTGCACAGCCTAAAGGCCGATTTAGACTTCTGCGTCGGGTGTACGCCGTAGACTACGCACGTAGACGACGCACGTAGACGACGCCGTCGTGAGCATTTATACCTCTGCGTATGTCTGTTTTGCTCTGCAGTACACCGCCGAAATGCTAGTTGACGCGAATCGGGTTCCATTGTGTTTGAAACGACATTTCAGTCACCCCACGGAATTGTGCCATGGCAAAACAACATTGTGTCGTGGTCAACTTGGTGTGTAACTTGTATTGGTGTAAAATATAATTCACCAATAAATGACATGAGGGATATTTTTTTAAGTTTGTACTTTACATACAAATGGTCAAACTCTGTATAAGATAGACCATTGTACCATGTAAAAGGTGCAATGGTCTATAATTGTTTACCTTTAATAGAAGCAAAAAAGCAAACTATACAAATAAATTAACTGTAAGATCTTAATTTACTGTAACATGAACCATAAAATATGCATACAGCAGGAACCAACATAATTGGTTTAAACTATATACACAATTTTTTTAATGTGAAACATAGTAAAAAACAG
Organism: Neodontobutis hainanensis; assembly: GCA_024349245.1. Classification (NCBI taxonomy): domain Eukaryota; kingdom Metazoa; phylum Chordata; class Actinopteri; order Gobiiformes; family Odontobutidae; genus Neodontobutis; species Neodontobutis hainanensis. The sequence goes on along the minus strand of JALDNG010000226.1, from coordinate 367,482 downwards.
GTGCAATGGTCTTGAATTGTAAATTAAAAATAGATGCAAAAGGGCAAACACAGACACGTGCTACTATTTGTTAATGTTTATTTGCAATGACCTTCACACGCATAGGCATTTTTTTTCCCAAACAAATGACTGCCTCTTCACAGGCTCATTACGACCACAGCCACAAATGTATCAAAAAACAAACTGATAACTTTGTTTGCACTTGTGTCTAGATAATACTCAACAAATTTGGGGCCTTTTAGAAGAAAACACATTCACAACATTTAGGTGGCCATGCATTTCACTTCCTGTTGAGTTTAGGGTGCGGCTGTCATAGACTTTTCTGTTTGCCCTGAGGTGTCCTATGGATGAACCAAGTTTCATTTTTCTACGTTGGGATAAATTACTTTCACTTTCCATAGGCTGAATGTATTTTCATTTTCCAGGGGTCGCCACTGAGTCATTTCTTTTTATTATTTTTTCAAATACTTAAAATACATACATTTTTCACCAGGCTTGAGTTTAGTGGCCAATAAAATGTACTTTTTGCGCACATTTACTGGGTCAAATTGAGGATTATTTTGCCAAAAAATTTAAATTTAAAAATAATATAAATTGAGCAAAAACAACAAGAAAAGGTGCTGTCTATTTTGCACACGTGTGTTCAGCTCATTTTGCCTAAGTTTGGTGTTTGTTGAATGAAGCAGCTATTTTCTGTCAATTTTAAAAGTGAGGTGTATTCTAAGGTGGTTCACATTTTCAATTCAAAATGGCCGCCTTCTCGTGTGTGATAGGGTGTGGTCCCTATTGGCTTTTATGTTCATAAGCCCATGCTGGATGTGTGTACAAAGTTTCATTTGCCTACAACAAACTAAAATTTTTCCTTCCCATTGACTTTTTCCACATATTTGCCCTGTTGCTATGGCAACACATTTATAGATAGGGGGTGGTTGTCATTGGCTTTTGATGCTCGTCATGACATAAGAGATGTGTGTACCAAATTTTATGTCTCTATGACAAACTAAATTCTTGGGTCCCATTATAAGTTTGTAGGGGGCGCTAGAGGGCCATTTCTAAAGCTAACCCTTTTATTTACATATCTTTGTGTTCAGGTCGTGAATGTGCACAAACGCCTTTTTGGGTCCAACTTGATCCGAGAAGGCGTTTGAGAGTTAAGGGATAATTTATTACCACAAAAATGGCCGCCTTGTTACACGCTTGCCACACCCACACCCGATAAGATATCAAAAACAAAATGACAACTTTTGTTGGCACATGTGTCTAGATGATACTCACCAAATTTGGGGCCATTTAGATGAAAACAGAGTTGAATCTTTTGGCGTAAGGGGTGCGATTTAGGTGGTCGCGCCTTTCACCCCACATGGCGGACTTCCTGTTGAGTTTAGGCTGTGGCTGTCATAGACTTTTCTGTTTGCCCTGAGGTGTCCTATGGATGTACGAAGTTTTGTATTTCTACATTGGAAAAAATGTACTTTCACTTTCCATAGGCCCAATGTATTTTGACTTTTCTAGGGGTCGCCATTGAGTCATTTTTCATATTTTTTTTTTTGGGGACTTCAAATACATACATTTTTCGCCGACCTTGAACTTTGACCCCAATAAAAATGACTTTTCGCGCATGTTCACTGGGTCATTTTGCAGAAAAATAAAAAAATAAATAAATAACTCGAGCATAAACAATAGGCCCTCCTGGTTATCACCGGCTCGGGCCTAAAAAAATAAAAACTAACTTGAGCAAAAACAATAGGTGCTGTTATCACCGTTTAGGGCCTAATAAATTACATACAACCTTTTGTGGGTAAACTTCATGTTGAAGGTATTCTAAATGGCACTAACTGACATGAAATGATACAGCATGTTATGTTGTCTAAACCTAATGTAAAACCAGTTTAGTGCAGTTATGGCCATATTCATTTCTCTACAATAAATATTTTTTACTGTGAAGCTTGTCACTGATGTGCTCCAGGTGGTTTAGGAACAGTGCAGCTGACCAGATAAAAATTAAGTGCTCCAAAATTTGTGCAAAGAATCAACAAAATAACAGTAGTGGGGCGCAGTGGTTCAGTGGTAGGGTGGTTGTCCTTCAACCAGAAGGTAGGTAGTTAAATTCTCACTCTCCCCACAGTCCATTCCAGCTGAGACAGCAGGCCTCATAAAAGCCACGTCAGTTATTGATGTAGCTCAGCTAGACAAACATTACATACAGTTGATACTAAATCATACATACAGTAGTTAGCTCTAACTGCTGTATTGTGTTGAACGTTTTATAAAACATGCCATTGTCAAACATAAGTCGCCCTCCTCTCTCCCATGTCTCAGGAGTTCTCTTTTACTGCTGTGTCAGCACTCGAGTGTCAAATATAGTTTACTCTCAATAAAGTTTGTCAAACAATAAACTTACAGAAGTGTAGCTTTTCTTACCTCCTCTGTAAACATTATGCCTGTTAATATTATTACTTCTGCAATAGATTGTTCTTCGGTTGTTGTTATTTTTTTGCTTGGACAACTGTGTGCACAGTGAACGAGACTGGTTGCAGTACCACTTTGGATTTGAGTTGTTTGTTCATCATGTGACAGCCCCATAAGATTAATAATTGGTTAAGCTTACGAACTAATGACTCAAACCCGAAAACGCAAAAGATGAACTAATCAATTCTCTTTTTGAGACAGACTGCATTGGTTAAGCTTACAACCAACAAACAAACAACTCGGAAAAACCTGAAAGACTAGACACAGGTGAGCTAATTTCAGTACAGACCCTGTATAATATTGCGCAATGCACATGTGCAACTGAAGTCGTCCTATAATTGGAAGGTTGGTGGTTTGATTGCCGCTATCACCAGTTAATACTGTCATTGTTTCCTTAATCCACCTTGCATGTTGCAAAGTAAGTTCTGTTAATAAAAGTTTAATAAAACCAAGCAAATCCAAACTGAATAACTTTGGGTTTATCTGTTACAAGGTTTAAACCCTAAATCAATGATGACTGGGTATAGAGCCAATAGCAATCAACCTGGAGGGAAGGGGGCGGGACTATTTCTGTTGAAACAGGAAACAACATGGTCACAGCCAAAAACAAGAGAAGAAGAAAAATTAATTTTAAGATGGTAATTTTAATTGGCTAACTATGATGATGGACCAAGTTAAAAACTCATGGCCTCAACATATTTCATAATGTTTCAAGCTGTGTACATTTATTTTATATTAAAACATATAAAACTGTAGAAAAGACTACTCAACAAATATAAAAATGTTGAATCAAAAACAATTTACACACTTTGTGGCACCAAATAAAATGTAAATACAGAAGTGTAACTGATGTCCTCTATTTAGTTTTTTGCAGAGTTTAATGAAGTAGCCTATATTCTCTGGACAAAAAGAAAAAAAGGCAAAAAACAAAAGGTTTGAGATTGATCAGATCCATGCGACTTTGCTCACTTCTGATTGGTCCACTTTGCTTTTGCTGATTCTAAACCAAAAGAGCAGGGTAGTCGTGTGGTGTAAGTAACCGTGGCAATGAAACCCGCTCAAAACCAAACCACTTTATGTAGACAGAAAACTCAGAGTTTGCTCAAACTAAACCTGAACTTACCTGGATCTAACCTAAACTAGCTTCTAGCAACAGGCCTGTGGTGTATGTATGTTTGGAAGTCGGAGAGTCCGTAGGCACAAAATGGCATGGAGTGTTGAATAATGTGAGCATTTTGAGTCTCCTGGAAAGGCAGAAAGCACAATATAAATTGAATGCATTATTATTATTATTATTATTATGTTGTTGTAAAACAAAAAAAAAAAGTGAAATAGGAGATGTTTTTCCTCCAAAACAAAAAAAGTCTGTTTTTTTAATTTTTTTTTCTAAAACCTAATGCAGCCATAGGGTAGAGATCAAAAATGCAGTTCCTGCTGTTTTCCAGTGGCACTATTCAACAGCAAAATTATATCTGGATGCAATGATTGTCTCTCATTTTAACTATTGTATTTCCTGTTGGTCTCAAACAAGTGAGGCAACATTAAAACCCTTAAAATCACTTTATAACCAAGCTGTTAAAGTATTACATAAAAACCATTAAGACATCATTATTGTCAAATTCTTAGTCAGTTAAAAATGCAAAATTTTGACAATAAAATTGTGTACTCAAATGTACAATTCATTTTTAAGATCCTAAATAAGAGTGCACCTCTACCACTAAAGCGATATGTACCGCATTTTTTATTTTTTTTAGGATAATGTGTTTGCACATGGCCCCTGTTAAATAACCAATAAACTAAACTTAACAGAACACAGGTGTTACACTGAGATATGTGACTCCTGGGTGCGCCAACAAATATACAGACTGATCAGTCATTATTCTCATGGGTTTTCATTAACTACTTTCTTATAGGGTCAAGGTTCCAATTTTAAGGTTGTAGACAATTCGCTGAAATCTGTAATTACAGGAGTCACAGATCTCGGTAAGTCTCAGGTCTTGAAATAACAGCTTTTTGACATTTGTTGACTGTAATTTTCAAACACTACGCTACAGTTTTCATCACGGTTTCATTAATTTTTTTTCCTTTGTGGTTTTGGCGCCTTCGAACCTCTATTCTTATTATATAGACTATGACCACATCCAGTTTCTAAAAATAAAAAACTTTTTTTTTTGTTTCTGTCTCTTTGTGATTTTATTTTATGGTTTTTCTAAGAAGAAAATCAAAATAAGATTTTTTTTTGTTATTTTTAGTAATTTACAACAAAAATCAAATAATGACCCATTTTTTAATATTCAGTAACTGTTTCTGAAAAGAAAATCCAATTTCCCCAAAATACACTGACTTTGTTTAATCAGGTTTTGTCCCAAACCAATGATACAAACATTACTAGCATTACTGTCTTCATTTATTTATTTATTCACATTTTTTGAGGAATAACCCTTTGAGATGATTCATTTCGTTTTCAGGGGGGTCCTCTTCATTCACTAGGGACATTTTAGAGTTGCCAATTGACCTTTACATGCCTGTCTTTGGACGGCGGGAGGAAGCCGGAGTACCTGGAGTGAATTAAAAAAAAAACAACTAAATGGTACACATCCATCAGAGTTATGTTCTAAGGTGTTTAACAACACAATAACACATGACTCCAGAGCAGGTTTGTGTTGGAGTTGTCAGTGTTTAGTCTGCATTCATTCTACTGTATATGACAGAAATAGACTCCCAACAATGACTTTTCTCAAATTTATCCGACAGGCACAGGCAAAACTGTTACATCTTAAACACGTTGTACAAAAAGGCAACAGTTAAATGTAATTAGTAAAAATAGCCACATGCATTTGGTCATGAAAATAAGTGTTTATAACTCTGTTCCATAATTCTATGTTTGTTTATAGAAATAAGCAGCAGTTTTAGTTTAGTTCTCAAACAGGACTATATCCAAAGCTGTATTTAGCTCAACTTTAACTGAACTCTAGTTTGTACTTTTTGGTGGGTTTGTTCAACCCTGTTGTTGTGCTCCGAGTTTAGGAACTTGACCCAGTACTGTTCAACATTGAATCTAGTGAATCTAAGGTTGCTTTTCTGAAATGTTAACTTTTATCTTTTTTTCTATTTACAGGGTGAAACTGAGGTCCCATCGGTGGCTGTCACCAAAGGCCCTAAAGGCACTGGTTTGGAGGGTTTAGAGATTGAACCAGACACCTACGATGTTCCAGCTGACCTTTCATCTGATGAAGAATATTTAAGTGTCGACGAAAAGGAATCATCTCGTGCCACTCGCATTAAAAAGTCTGTTGCAAAGAGCACCGAGACCCTCAAGGCTGCATTCTCAAAGGAAAACATGTCCAAAACCAAGGATAGTTTGGGCACTAAGTTCCACAACTTTGGTGAAAAGGTAATGCCGCCAGAACGAAGGGAGAAAATGCACCATGCCGGCGAGCGCTTGAAGCAATCAGGTGAGCGCTTGAAAGAAAACATTGCAAAAAAAGCCCCCACTAAAGAGAGCTTTAGAATCAAGCTGAAAAAAGAAAGAGCAGTGGCTGAAGGACAAGAAGGATCCGAAGCTGTTGTCACTGAACCAGGAGCCGTGGTGTACACAGAAGTAGTCACTGAAACAAAACGAAAGGAGCCCATTGACGAGGCAGGAGCCACCACAATAGGAACCGAGTAGAAAGAGGAGGAGGAGGAGTGGATGAGTTTGATAGAAAAATGAACATGGTGGACATTGGGAAACTGTGATGGAAGGTGGCAATATTTGGAAATGGGTCAAGTGGAATGTACGTAACTTAATGTAACACTTTAATCAGCTGATGGAAGATGACCACAGGAATTCAATAATAGGGCCTGAATACACCAGAACATTTGCAGAAATAATTATAAAGTGTCTTGTGGAAATTTAGAGCAAGTGTGAGATTGAGAAAGATTTACAGTATGGATGATGATTGAATCTGGAATGGCATCTTTTATTGTATCTATCACGTGGAGACACCTGTTTATGCTTAATGTTTACGCATAATCATCAAAAGGGATATTCATTAGTCAAAGGGTTGGAAGAAAACAGAGAAAAAAATTACTAAACCAAGGTTAAACAAAAACTAAACACACACTAAACCAAGATTAAATCAACACTACACCAGAACAAAACTAGTACTAAACAGAAAGAATAAAAACAGGAATCAACCAGGGGCAAAGCTAAAATCCTGCACTGAGCACCGCTCTGAGAGGTGTGGCATGGAAAAGGAACATGGTTGGTTTCAGATTATTATGCTAGCCCTCTAAAAGTGTGCTGTGGGATCTGGCTCAGGGGTAAGGCTGGTATTGATATAGCTTGCTAAAAGTGTGTGATCCAGAATTTAAGTGTGTGGTGCACTGACCAACTGAGGTGGAAAACTGCAGAAAGCTGCTGAATGAAGATATTGATTTATGATCGGGATAAAACTTAGGGATAAAGATTAAACACATTGAATAAGTAGCTGCTCTCAGCTGGATTCTGAGACATTTATGAAAATCATTTCTTAATTAGTGGACTGGTAAAGGGCCATGCGATACCTTGACCTTATGAAAAGTAAATTTTGACTGAACACAAATTTACCATCTTCAGGTTTTTAGTATGTTTCAGTTCAACTTTGCCAAAATTTGACTTTTTTCTGGGATTATTGTATTAAAAGCTGGACATAAGTCTTTGTTTTGTGATGACACGAGTTGTATTTGTGAGCAGTTATATTTTTTTGTTTTTGAAGGTAGAGTAGTGGATTAGTGCTGAACTCTGTCGGATGAATGTTTGAACACAGCTGCTTAAGTTTGTTTGAGTGAAAACGAGTGAATAGATTTTAATAAATATCAAAGGTATTGGTCCTAATATATTTTCTGTAGTTTAGATAAGAGTGAAAAATGTAAAGCTTATTTTTGATTTATGTTGAATTTATTTATAGTGCAGTGAGTACCTAGTTATGGCCATTAAAGGCTTCTGTACCAACAGTTTATGCAGAGTTAATACTTTCATTTTGCTCATATCTTGTTTATTGCAGACCATTTTAGAAATTTTCACAGTTTAATTTGAGCAATGTCAAATGAAACTTGTCACACTTTTATAATAAATAAACATTAATTTGAATTACATCATTCATTTAAATGACATAATGTCTTTTTTAATCCTTCAAACTCTTGCATATTTTGCCATTTTAAATAGAAGATTCCCTCAGTAAGGCCCAGGCCCGTTCCACCTTTCTGGACATTAAAAAGTAAATTCACCAATTCTTCCAGAAGGTCAGATTTTGATATGTGCTTGTTTGCATTATGTGCCATAGGGGATTGTTTAATTATTCTGCACATGGGGTAGACATGGCAGAGTAATTAGCACTCCTGCCTCACAGCAAGAAGGTTGTGAGTTCAAAACCTGGCTGAGAATGTTTGAGTGACTCCGGTCTTTCTGTGAGGAGTCTGCATGTCCTCCACGTGTTACCATGGGTTCTCTCCGGGTACTCCGGCTTCCTCCCACCATCCAAAGACATGCATGTATAGGTTAATTGGGAACTCTAAAGTGTTCCTAGAGAATAAACCTGAGAGTGAATGTTTGTCTGTCACTGTCTGTCCCTAAATGTTAGTCACCCTGGCCATTGGCCGTTAAGAAATACTTTCTTTTATACCTCCTTTAGCATAGGGACCTTTGGACATTCCTTACCAAACAGTAAGGAGCTTAACGGCATCCCACAATTCATTGCGCAACCACTCAAACTTTTCCGAAAACGTCCGACTGAAGCTGATTGAGTTTGGCCCTGTCCCACACTTACCCACACTTATGCCCTTGTGTCCCTCAGTTGCGCAGTCTCGCTGTTGGGTGCAAGTGCATAGGGTGTCCCAATTCTCCAGAGTGGTTTGATGCCCTGCCCCTTGTACCCTTAAATGCATACTCTTGTTAAGCGCACAATGAAAGCGGTCTTTGCTGAACGGTATTACCCACAACGCCACTGTTTTTGTGACATTTCAACCAAAAAGGCAGAAAACTTACCTAAATGAAAAAAAAAAGTATTTTCAAGTGTAATGTATCTATATAAATTCGTTACCTGTCTAATTTCATTCAAATTTTGTATCTTGTTATGTATGAAATGTGATGGGGCATTCTAATAATGAATAATCAATTATTATAAAACAACCCACCACATTTTATCCAATACTGACACACTGCGGTTCTCAGTAACCTTCTACTCCTGAAGAGTGCAGATGCGCTTCTGCTAGCTCATAACAGCTTTACTTTTTACTTATTTGTACATTTTAAACAACACGTTGGACATGCTGCGCGAAAGGAGCCTTGGTATCTATTTTTCAACATGTCTGGGGTAAAAATTTTCTCTTTCTGCCAAAATTGTTGGAAATATCTAAAACTCAGTGTGCTACAAACAAAGATTTTTGCTTTAAAATCTGAAAGAAAACTTAAACTTGGATGATACAGTGTCATTCCCAAAACTGAGCAAAGGGATGGGATTTAAACAAAATGATGCCAACTGCATAAACTTGGTGCCCAGCCAAAGCAACACTGGATCAAAAAAGAATGCTGGCATCACAAGAACACATGTAGCATCACCAAACCTCCAGCTAAAAAACAGATTTTGAGGTAAATTAAAACCTCTGCTGTGACTGAAAAAAGGGAGTAAATGTTACCTATTCTCAGGAAGCAGCAGGCAAACAGAGACAGAAATCTATGCCAAAAGTGAAGGACAGAGATATCCTGCTGCTTGGAGACGGTGCTGTCAGAGACTGAAACAACAGTAGATTTGTTACATGTCACCGATATAACAGCACTCCTCCCCCAAGTCATGTTCAAACACACAGGAATTTAACAAATATTGTTACATGAGGGTGCAGTTGACACCAGGAAGGGGGAATCAGAAGTTTTAAAAAAGGATTTCTCCAGGCTTTTAGATAAATTTGAAAAACTGGAAGTGCAATCTTTTATCAGTGGATCACTCCCAAACATCGACAGGTGGATAAATTCAGTCGGCTGCTTGCACTAAATACATGGCTGTCCAAGGCCTGCGAGACTAAAGGAGTACACTTCATTGATTACTTCAACTTGTTTTGGCAACTTGACGACCTGTTCAAAGGAAAGGGTCCGCACCTGAACAGAGGAAGGGTCAGGAGGCTAACAGATAATCTCCTGAATTTCCTGAGACATCCAGAAATTGACTTGGGGAGTTTTCATTATTTGAGGATGTATCATTCAAAATGGAGTTGAGGTTTTATCCATCTATTTTATGTGTCATTCATTACAAACACCCCAACAATGTCATGATTTTATTGATGAGTTAGGGAGTGCACGTGGCAGAGTGGTTATAGTAATTGTATATTATACATTTTATGCTCTCACTTCTGCTCCAGTTTATATGCTAATCCACATACATGACTTAATGTCTTTAGCTGTATCTCGTATTGGCGCCATGCTTATCCAAACAAGACAAATAAATCCCTTTGCACTACATCTAATCACTGTTGTCACTAAGCAGTTTGTAAGACTCTGTCCCAAACCATTAAAAACTGCTGTCATCAAGCCACTCCTAAAAAAGAGCAGTTTTGATGCTACAGTGCTTAACAACAACTAGTTGTATATCAGCAACTTTCTATTGCTTAACAACTGTTTTAAGGCTTTTCAGTTTCAGGCCCCAATCACAGACCGAGACTGCACTTATCAAAGTCACAAATGACATCCGTCTGAACACTGACGCGGGCAAAGTCTCTGTCTTAATTCTGTTGGACTTGAGTGCTGCGTTTGATACAGTGGACCATGAAATCCTGTCACAAAAAATAAGAGGAATGGATAGGCATCTCTGGAACTGCACTTAAATGGTTTCAGTCCTATCTTGAAGACAGGAAGTACTTTGTTTCGGTTGGTAACTGTGTATCAGACCAAATGGCCATGACCCATTTGATCTGACCCCTGTGGGGTTCCACAGGGGTCAATCTTGGGACCTCTATTATTCAATCTCTACATGCTTCCTTTAGGCCAGTTAATACACAGCTGTGGCGTTAAATACCAAAATTATGCAGATGACACTCAGATTTACATTTCACTCACAGCAGGTGAAAATGGACCAATCCATTCACTTTGTCACTGCATCGTACAGATTAACGTACGGATGCAAAATAATTTTCTCCAACTGATCAGAGACAAGACTTAACTAATCATCTTTGGGCCACAGAAACAAAGAGAAAGTGTCAGCAGTCACCTTGAGTCTCCTTCTCTAAAATCTAAAAATCAGGTTAGAAATCTAGGGGTCATCATGGACTCAGACTTGAATTTCCAGAGTCACATTAAGTCAATTACATCATCTGCATTTTCACCTTAAAAACATTTCCGAGGTCAAAGGGATAATGTGTCAACCAGACTTAGAGACTTATCTATTAGTGATGGGCATTCCGGCTCATTTTTGTGAGCCGGCTCGTTTGAGTGAATCTCACAAACGGCTCTTTAAATAATAAATGTTTATAAATAAAAGAGAGAGAGTTGGTTCGGTCCTCTCTCACACAGTATTGGCTGACACCGGGTGAATGATTGACAGGAACAGATCGTGAGGCTGATCAGACAGTCAAAACGATTGAGTGTGTGCGCCTAGACTAATTTAATTATATTTTTTGCGTTGTTCTTTGAATTATTAGTCTATTTTTTTTATTAAATTAAAATAATAAGTTATTTTATTAATACATAATGATTTAATTTCAATAGGCTATATATATTTTTTATAGCTATGTGATCCGGCTCCAAACGTTCACGTAAGGTTCCATTTGCGAACTACCCATCACTATTATCCATGCTTTTATCTCCAGCAGGTTAGATTACTGTAACGGCCTGCTCACTGGTCAAAACAAGGGTTCAAGGTGCATTCACACCAAACGCGAATGAAGCGTTAAGTGCGAGTGATTTACATGTTAAGGCAATACAAAGACGCGATTAGTCTTAATCTTGTGGCTCGATTTGCGCAAATTAGGCGGCGCAAATTCGTGCCACGTTAACAAATCAGAGGCTTGCTCTAGTAGTGACGTGCTACAAACGAATGCAGACCATAGAAGCACAAATCCAAAACAACAATGGAGGATGACGTTATCGGGGCAGCCTGTGGAATACAATACGTCTTCGTCATTTTACAGAGCCAGAAATATTAAAGGTTCTTGCTCAAAGGAAAGTGTGTGAGGGGTTCAAAAAACTCTGGTAAGTGTCAAAAAAACTTAACTTAATTCATTAAACGCTAATATGCCGTACTTTACAACTAGTTTTCTACTGTTGAGTTTGTGTTTATCCAGAGAAAGTGTGCCTGAGGAACATGTATTTAAAGTAGAAGGAGAAGTGGGTTAGCAGCAGGTTTAGGACAAAAGTGTAAGTACTCTGCCGTTCTGTCCTTCCTCGACCCCCAGTCGTCTCACGAGAGACCAGCGGGACTGTGAAGGGGGTTATGACCACCCCGAGGACCAGGGCAAGACAGAAGCAGCAGCAGGGCCTTCAGAGACAGAAGGAGTGTGGACAAGTGGAGCCACACGGGGGCTATGTGTTGTTTGTGGTGTATGTTCAAATGTTAAATTGTATTAATATTTAATATTATAATGTGTATATATATATTGTCATGACAGAGCTGACTTTTGATGCCTGCATCCCCCATCCCCTTGCGAAAACCTGCTGCTGCTTCAGCTTTCTCTGCCCCATCCACATCTGCTGCTGTACCCACAGGTATATACATGCAATATATAAATATTAAATAATAATTTACAGTAAGCCCTCATAGCCTCTTACATTCACATACAAACACAACCCTGGTGGTTTGTTATTGAGTTGATAATGTTTTTCTGTTTTTTTTATGTGTCATTTCATACAGTGCAACTCCAGAGAAGAGCCCAGAGAAGACCCCCAGAGAAGACCCCCAGAGAAGACCCCCAGAGAAGAGCCCAGGAGAAGACCCAGTTCAGAAGATCTCCGAACACATGCTGTAGCTCCAGGTTCAGAGGATGAGCTCTTCTCTTGAGTCTGGTCCCTTCTTTGCAGAGGTTACTGTCTTAGACGAAAGAATTTGTCAAATATCAAATACATACTTTAATCTATGAAAACAGTTCTGCTTCATTTGTAACCCACCATATAGTTTTGATGATGCAGCTGTGACTGCAGGAAATAATCCTGACTCTCTTTGTTCTCTCCTTCACTTTAGGATTATTTTATTCCTGCTCGGGAATAGTGCAATATGTTTTGTGTATAGATTCATATTTCCATTTTTTTTTTTTTAATATAAATGTTTATATAATGACCAATGGTTTTGATGTGTTAATTTTATTATGTCCTATTGCAAACAAATCTGCAATACTACAGTAAGTTATTTATGACTGGACCAGTGTTGTGGCATTAATGAGAAACAAGCCATGATTCCTTTTGGAGGCTTGACCCATTTATTAAAGAAATAAACAGAAATAAGGGATACAACACAATGTTATAAATACAATTTTAAATACAATTTACAGTTTTATAGACATAATACTATATTGACTGTACTGATGTGTTCAGAAAACTGTAGTTGGCCACATATTAATTCATAATCACACCAAATATTGACTGGACACAGATGGACAGACTTGAATAGGGCGTCAGTAGTTGTTGTCCTGCGGAAAAGCCTCGCACCGACTTTGGACAACAGGTCATTGAACAGGGCCTGGCTCAGTGGGCCGTCATCCAGGCGCAGCTCCTGCAGAAGTTTGTGAAACACATGGAGCTGGGTCCGCCTCTGAAGCATCCAACGTCGTTTTTCAGTCCTCCAAAGTTAATAGAGCACAGCTACTCTCGACAAAATCCATCTCAACCATTCTTCAACAAGACCGGAAGACAACCCGCCTGGCAGACCCGCCTGGCAGAACTCAAAATGTGAAAGCGATTTTGCGTTTGGTGTGAACGTAGTCCACTGTCAGACAGCTGCAGCTTATTCAGAACGCTGCTGCTCAGGTTCTAACCAAAACCAGGAATTACAACCTCATCACGCCAGTTTTTAAAATCTCTGCACTGGCTTCCTGTTTCTCAGAAAATAGCGTTTAAAACAGCTCTGCTGTCTCTTAATGGTTTAACACCAGAATATATTTCTGAAATGCTATTGCCTATGAGCCTCCTCGGACTCTGAGAACATCTGGGACAGGCCTTCTGCTTGTGCCCAGAGTTACAACTAAACAGGGTGAAGCAGCGTTTAAGTTTAAAGCAGCAAAAACCTGGAACAGCCTCAACTTTAGCAATGTTCAAGAGGAGGTTAAAAACCTTCCTCCGCCTACAATACAAACTAAAGTGTTTTTTATCTGCACTATTCTTTCGAAATGTTTGAATTATTTTATTCCTGTAAAGCACTTTAAGTTACCCAGTGTATGAATTGTGCTATATAAATAAAATGGTCTTGCCTTGCCTTGCTATATAAAAAAAATACAATTTGCATTATTTGGACATTTTTCTGCTTTTTCCTTTGGGAGATTATTCTATGCTGTAGTTTCATCCTAATTTTCAATTACAATATTGTGTAAAGCAAGATCAGTGCCATTTGCCGTTGCAATTATGACGTACAGACATATGTTGATAACGTAAACATAGCCGCAATTATGCTAAATCTGCACACGGTTCCTTGCACACTTACACCAAGTAGCCTACACTCTTTGTGGATTTGTTTACATTTGTGAGAAACAAAACTTAAACTGCGTGGCTTATTTGCATAAATTCACAATGGCATTTACCATATGTCATTAACGCTTATAAAAAATGGAAAGTAGGTGGCATAGGTGGATTATTTGGCTAGACCAGGACTCTGGGTGGATTACAGCTGTGTAAAATGTTACGGACTCACCGTCTGTGCACACACTCTGTGCTGTTGTGTGGGGTTCACTGTGTGTTGTAAAACATTTAATAATGATCTTTAGTGTTGTACAGAGCTCTTTATTCAAATCAGACAAACCTTACTGGTGTGGAGTCGCTCACATTATTTCTCTAAATTGTCCTGTTTCCTTGTTAAACGCAGTGCTCGGTGAGAAAGCGCGCTTGTTGTAGTCCATTTTTGGGATGTGTAGTTTCTATTGAGCTGCTGCGTGTCAAAGATACTTCCCCCCGTGTTTCCGCTGAGAGGTTAGTTGAGTCGGATTAACACCACTGAAGCGCCTTTCCTTTATCAATAAGGAACGTCTTACTGATCTCATGACGTAGCTCACAAGGGTTTAGGGACAGTAATGTGGAGTTATTCATTGATATCTGGGAATATCTTATAACCGATTTCAGATTTAGCCAAAAAATGTTTTTATTTCCGCGTTACTTCCGTGTTTGGCGGCTCATCGAGCAGGCGCATTACGATACTCGTGCATGCGTTTTTGTGATTTATCCGCTTGCGGGATCCATGTGATCCGTTTTGACCCATGGGTGCGAAGGCAGGATATGTGACGTCACAAAAAATAAATGTTATTTTCTAGCGAATATAAGTTTAAGGACAGAAAAAGTATATGACATGAAAAAAGGCAATAGACAAAATAAACAAAATATTTTGTAGGTGATGAGGTTTTCCTGCTGCAATACCTCGAGTGGCCACTAATCAAATTTGCTTCAAGGAAAGGGGGCGGTGGGGCGGTCCACTATCCAGTTCTAGTAATGAATCCCAGTGTGCTAGCGTTAGCATAAAAAGCCCGTTGCCCATAACAACAGAGATGAGTCCAAACAAACTGACGGTTAGGTCAGAAGCTAAGCGGTAAAAGCTTTTTGTGAACTCGGCGGGGCCGGGAGGTGAGGCACTCAGTGTAATGGCGGAGGACGGGAGGCGGCCAGAGCAAGATGAGCGCGGGCCGGGTGCAATTCACCAGGTTTTTGTGCTCATGGAGTGTTTGCTGGAAAAGCTCAAGGTACTGCACTACGAGGAGCTGCTGGTCAAACACAACATGAAGCCTCTGTCCAGGTGAGACTTCTGCTCAATTTGACGCTGATGGAGCGTGACATCTGAACCGGTTATTGTTGCAAAAAGGTCACTAAACGAGTTTTATCAAACACACATGTTTTTTTACCCAAACTTATTAGAACAGAAATTTCTTACTATCTTCATCTCTGCATGTTCTTACCTGAGTTTGCGGTGGGTTTGTCTCTTTTGAAGAAAAAGATTATAAGTATCTTAACCCCTTTTACTGTTGCACCCCAACACGCTGCAGGCAGCTGAGGGCAAAAGTTATGCAAGTTCACTGAAATGGGACTAATGGGACTTCACTACAGATTAGGAATTTACAAATGAGATAAATTCAATTTTTTAACTCTTAGAAACTAAATGTACATTGTTTATGTCTATGTATAATAATTCAAGGATTTAAACATGTTTGAAGAATAAATAAAGGGTTATAAGACCTCTGTCTATTTCATAGCAATGACATACTAACATCCTGTATCTTCTTCTACGACAGCAAGACATTTTTCCAATTTTGGGAACTTGTGTCTTTCATATAAGAAATGATGCCTGTTTCTGCACTTCACTGAGTCAGCCCTTTTCTGCCTGTGTCCTTTGTTTTCTGGCAGACATTACTTTGTGTCAAGTCCATACCTGGCGTCTAACCCTGGAGAGCAGTTCTTCATGTTCACAGTGTTGGCAGCGTGGCTCATTAACGCAGCAGGACGGCCCTTCACTGAACCACAGGAATATGACGAACCAAACTCCACCATATCCAACATCCTCGCAGAGCTGCGGGCCTTTGTAAGTCACACACGTACTGACAAAATAAAGCCATCTGATCATTTATCAAAATAACAAGGACATTAGCCAGAAGTTTATATAAGCTCCATATGGCTCCAAATATTTAAACCTGCTCATGTTTATAATAAATATCAATGTATAAAAAAGACAATGCTAACATTTCTTACAAGAGAAGACAGTGGCCCAGAGGCTCATCTGATGTGACACACATTTATTTTTTTTTACAAAAGTTTACAATTGAATTGAAATGAATATAGTTTATTTTGTAACATGGACCATGTACAGGTGCATTAACCTTAAAGAAAAGATGCCCTGCACCAGACTGTGGCTCTTTTAGCTAATTTCCATCCACCCGTTCCCTTCTCAGGGCACGAGACTAACACCATTCCGTTGTTCACTT
This sequence comes from Neodontobutis hainanensis, assembly GCA_024349245.1. Lineage (NCBI taxonomy): Eukaryota > Metazoa > Chordata > Actinopteri > Gobiiformes > Odontobutidae > Neodontobutis > Neodontobutis hainanensis. The sequence continues at coordinate 350,901 of JALDNG010000226.1, read as the reverse complement.
CTAAATTACTTTAATTTAGGCACTGGCTATGGAGGACCAGAACATGAAGAAGTACATTTCTCAATTTTACTTTACTTGTCAAGACCTTGTCAACATGACAGGTGATGCCTTTGTGAGCCAGGCATCGGTGAAAGTATTGCCATTTGTGATAATCCACTCTTTGATTGATTCCACCACAATATCTCCTCGTCCATTGCTTGCAGAAGAGCCATGCACACTAAAAAGAAGCACCCATGATATTTCACCCATGCTCCCCAGGGACATTTACAACAGCCCTTTGTCCAACTACTAACTATGAATAAAAAATGTTTTTTGTTTTATCATTCATATTCTCAATCACAAATTCTGTGTAAATTCTGAGTAATTTATGAGCACAACTTTAGAACGGAAATAGCTTTCGAATTTAATACATGTCTACACCTCGCCATTATTGCAATGCTTTTAGCCACTTTGGAGCAAATATATGTAACATTGTGTCTGAGGATCCACCCATAAATTTATACTCATAAACTCTTTCTATTTTAACTTTGTCAATTAGTATCTCTATTTGTTAATTTTTTTTCCCCTACATTTTCCAAATATTGTTTTTGTTTAATTTAATAACAACTTATTACTGTTAAACCATTCCTTAATAAACTCCTTTTTATAAAGAGGAAAAAGTGGCCATACTGTATGTCAACTCAACGTGATAAGAAAAGATTGCTGGAAAGCACCAGAACAACGCTGATGGAAGTTAAAACTAACAGAAGTTAAAGCTAACAATGTTAAGGCAGGTAACCCCTTATTTGATAACTGTCATGACTACAACAGTTATGACACAACTCCAGCGCCAAAGAAAGTCATGCATACCCGGTTGGAGTCAAAGCATGTGGATATAGTTGATAACTTCCCTGCGCTGATAAATGGAAGGTTGGACAACATCACACTTCAAAAAAAAAAACTATTGACTTTGTATGTGCTGAAATAAAAGATGTGAAAGTATATACACTTGAGATGAAAATGACTAAAGAAGAAAGGATAAACAGTGATTTCAGAGCTTGAAACGAACTCCTGTAGATGGACGCTTTGGAGTTAAAGAAACAGAGAAGGAAGATGCACGCAAGAAAGTTAAAGAGACATGGCAGACCTTGTTACGAGAAAGCAAGACCCGGCTGATTGATGCTATTGACATTGTACACCGTATTGGTCCTAAGCACCCAAACAACAACAAACCCGGGGCCTTATTATACAGCACATCCAAGTCTGCAGAGATACTGTTTGGAAGGCTGCTAAAACTTCTAACTTTCTTCGTCATACTAACACAAAGTTTGCAGAGGATCTCTAAAAAGAGGACAGAGTACATCAGAGCAAGTTGTGGCCCATCATAGCCAGCTAGGAGGGTAAACCAGCCTTCATTCGTTGGATGCCGTGGTTTTGTCAATGGATCAAGAGGTTTTCCCTTCTCCAGAATGAAAGCACAACATTGAGAATGTAGAGACACTTCACTTAAGCTGAATATTTTCTTTTGATTTCTGCTTGACAGCTTCTGCTGTGTTATTCTCATTTAATTTATTTCTCTTATTCTTTTTCTTTTTAAGTAATAGTACAATGCAGCAGATTACACTCAAGGCACAAACAGTATATAGTTAATGTTTAGACCATTTTACTTGTATTTCAAATGGTTTTACCGAGATTTTACCTAAATAAATCAGCACTTATTGAGACATTCTTAATTATCTGACACTTTTATTTCTTTTACTAGTTCTAACTCAAATGTCGCTCCATTCAAGACTGCTTTTTTCAAGAGAAAAACATTTGATTACATTTGCCATGTAATCAAATGTAACAGCTTTATCTTTATTATTATTAATCTGTACGGATATAATACCAAACCTGAGAAAGATAAGTTGATTAAGTAGAAAAGATAAAAAGACTGAACCATAATTTAACTCGCAGGTAAAAGTCTGTCTTTGTTTGTCTATGTTCGCAGGGTGTTAAGGTGGACTTCCCTCCGTCCAAACTCAAGTCTGGTTCTGGAGAGTATGTGTGTTTTGTGCTGGACCGTTTGGCTGAGGAGGCACTGAGGAGGAAGGGCTTCTCCTTTAAACGGTACATTCACATTTAGGCTACAAATGGTGCAAAATGTTGCAGCCAGGCTTTTAACTGGAACCAACAGAAGGGCTCACATTTCACTGGTTTTATCCTCACTTCATTGGCTTTCAGTCAAATTCAGAATTGTTTTAAAAATTTTAGTTTTGACTTTTAGAGCCCTGAATGGACAGGCCCCCCAGTACATCACTGACCTGCTGACCCCTTACTCCTCCTCCCGCCCTCATTGGTCTTCTGGTCAAAACCTTCTAATTGTCCCCAAGACCCGCTTTAAAACTCGGGGAGATGGGTCCTTCCAAGTAGCTGCCCCAGACTCTGGAACGCCCTGCCCCTGTCACTGCGAGTGGACGTTTCTGTTGATTCTTTTAAAAAGCAGCTGAAGACACTTTAAACAAGCTTTTAGTTGATTGGGCTTTTATGTTTTACAATTTTTGGTTTTAATTTAAATTTATCATAGTTTTATTGTTCTTTTTAAAAATTCTTTGTAAAGCCCTTTGTAAAGCACATTGTGATTTATATTTGTGAAAGATGCTATATAAATAAAATTTACTTACTTCACACACTCAGCAGTGTTGGTGCTGACAGCTAAGACTCTGGACTGCTGTGATGGTTTCTCTTTTGTGCTGTTACTTCCTCTGGTTCAGGCCGAGTTACCTGACAGAAAGCACCAAGGAAGAGTTCATGATTGAAGACAATGCAGAGCTCACTCTAAGCAAAGTGGAGGAGGAGATGGTGGTATGTGTTAATTATTTCTTTTTTTAGCAAAAAGGCCCCACATTAAAAGATTTATTGTGTTTTAGTGCACAGATGCAGTGCAACAACAAAACCTCGGCTTGGCAGAGAAGGTAGCAGATGAATATGAGCGGCCAACACAAAAAATAAATGTAGTGCCATTGGGTGAAGTGTCAGAAGTTTAGGAAAATGCTTTCACAGCTGATTAACATCTAATGTGGTTAGCTCTGTAAAAAGCCTATGCTAATGGTAACGTGACTCTTCTCCAACTCTTTTTGAAACATTAACGCAAGTCTGCACTTTATTTGTGAAGGAGCAAAGTTACAAAAGTGCTCATGAAACCGACTGTTGTAGAGTTGTGTCTCACATACTTAATAATTAGTGTACGGGGGCTTCCTCTAAAGTCAGTGGGTTTTTCTGAATTCAGGAGGAGGCGGATGATGAAGATGACAACGTGATGGACTTGGAGACTCTGAAACTACGTTCCACTCACACTGTATGGACAACCTACAGTAGGATACAGTGAAAATGCCAGATTACTGGATTACTTTTGTCTGATGTTGTGTGCGTCCCAACAGGAAGTGCATCTGTCTTTGAAGTCAGAGGAGATCCTGGAGTCTACAGTGGACGCTGCAGAGTGGAACCTGGAGGTGGAGAGGGTTTTACCACAGCTCAAAGTCACTGTGCGCACTGACAACAAGGTGAACTCAACACAGATGTGGCTCTGTTCACTTTGAATTAAAGGTTGTGAGGTGAAAGGCACACACAGAACAACCAAACTGCTTTATTATTGTTTAAAAGGGTAAAAAAAGCAATAACATGTAGACTATTTACCTTTTGTAAAACTATTTACATTACCACCCCAAGCTCAAGTGTCCAACTTTTCCTCTTATACCTTAGTCAAAGAAGACATTTTGTCCTGTCTGGTACTGATTGTTGGCATTTTAAATGTTTACATGTTTGTATTTGGTGCTCTTCAGTGCCATCATAATAACTGGCCTTGTAGTTGTTGCTCACTCCTTCTCGGTTCAGTTGTTTCTGCCCTCATCGGACTGCGCTGCAGCGGCTCCTTGTGTCTGACAGTGTGGGCTTGTTCTTCAGGACTGGAGGATCCACGTGGACCAGATGCACCAACACAGAGACGGCATCAACTCATCGCTCAAAGAGGCCAAGGTGCTGTCACTTATGTCTCCTCCAACTCACAGGTGTGGGAGTCCAGTGCCACCAAATTGTTAGGATTTTTATTTATTTTTAGAGTTGTGCAATTTTTATGTTACAAACTGCCTCCTTTTTAAAAATGGTCTAAACCTGTTCTGCACTAGCATTAAATCTTAGATGTAGATAAGCCTTCACTTTGTTCATTTGACGACCCCTGCTTTAGATTGTATTTATTCTTTCCCTCACTTTTAGTGTGTGTTCTGTCTGTGCAGAGTTACCTAAACAAACTGCAGGAGGACATCAGTAAAACTCTGGAGAAAGTCAGCAGCCGAGAGAAATACATCAACAACCAATTAGAGGGCCTCATCCATGAGTACCGTAGCGCTAAGGCCAAACTCCGAGAGGTCAGTTGAACACACCGCAGCGCTCGAGCCAAACACACAGACTCACCTTGCAATTGTTAGAACGGAAAATGTTAATTTTCATTGACTCATTTTCTAAATCAGACAAATATACAAAATCAAATGAATATTATTACCGACAGAACTCTTCCTAATAAAGTTCTGCTGCAGTACCACAAGTTGCCACTTGTGGAATTGGCGACAGGGAAGAGGGAGTGGACCAGTGAGCTTTACTGTCAGCAAAGGCACATCTCTGACTGGGCTCTAATCAGTTTGTCTCCCACTGTTCACTGTGACTGAGCTTGAATGACTATGAATTATTCTTTAGTCTTTTTACTATTTTTAAACCAAATATTTATATGAAATGCATCTACAACCAAAATACCTTTTCAAATTATAACTAACCCATTAAAATGGCACTTATAGGTGTTGTTCATAAACTGTGAGGGATGCATGCTGCTGTGGCCACTGTTAAACTATTTGGTGGAGAGTAATTATGTAGATCACATGTGTAGTTCTCAGTTATGAACAGGAGAGAGATAAATGTCCTGAGTGTTTTAAAGAACAGCTGCTCTGACAGCGGTATGTGATATTACTGATGTCAAGGAGCTGACCAGGTTTTTCTTTACTTTCTTCAGCCCTAGATATTGAATCTTGTGTGAAACTGTTGTCCCTTCATGACTGTCGCACTCTGGTTATGTCAGATGAATTGTTGCAATGATTGGCTAAAACAAATCTTGTGGTAGGCAGATACTATTCTGTGTTTCATCCAATCACCTAACATTTTTCCAACAGAAGGCGCCTCCCTTTTACAAACGCTTTCAACAGGAGACTTCCCAGATGGTTCTGTGAAATAGACTATGTTCTGTGAGCAGTTATATCTAGTGGAGTCAGGTTAGGATTTTACAGCAATAATGAGACTACATTGTGATGGATTACTAGTAAAAGCACTTTGAGTGCCTACTTGGTGGAAAATTGCAATATATAAAAAAAATAGCAACAGCAACAACAGCCAATCACAGACACTTGGAACGAACAGGTTCAGCAGCTTCTGCTGTGAATTCAGCATATGGCTCTGGTTGTGTTTCAGGTGAAAGAGCACTACCAGCAGGCGAGCGGAGGAGTGACAGAGAGAACCAGAGTCCTGGCAGAGGTCAGTGAATGCACCATTTAACAGAAAAATAAAATAACAACAAGGTCTTTGCATAAGAACATATTTAAGAACGGTATACAAAATGGTTTTATTGAAAAAGCGAGAACAGTACGTTTACTAAGTAAGAAAAAAATGACGATCAGGATAAACCCATTCAAACATAGTGTAGGAGTGAGAGTTAGTTTCCAGCTCTGATTGAATATTATTAATAAATTGGATGTTATTTCTCAGTTATTTTGTCTGCATTTCAGATAAGTGAGGAGCTGGAGAAGGTGAAGCAGGAGATGGAGGAGAAGGGAAGCAGCATGTCAGATGGAGGTAGTGCTGCTTTAGTCCAAAGTTTAACCCTCCAAGGGAAAATTTAATTGTTAGGTCTCTCTTTTAGTCCTTCAGCCTATTTTTACACTAGTGTATAGATGTTTGTTCCTGGTGAGTACCAGTCAGGTCAGGTTCTAATAGGTGAGTATTCTCTGTCCAGCTCCAGTGGTGCGTATAAAGCAGTCAGTTATGAAGTTGAAGCAGGAGACACAGCAGATGGAGGTGAGAATGGGAGTGGTCGAACACAGCCTGCTCCAGGCCAAACTCAAAGAGAAGAGCAACATGACCCGGGACATGCATCATGTCCCAGAGAACAACATCGGACACTTCAACTAAACACCACCACGTCCTAGACCAACACTTCAACTAAACACCACCACGTCCTGGACCAACACTTCAACTAAACACCACCACGTCCTGGACCAACACAGGACACTTCAACTAAACACCACCACGTCCTGGACCAACACAGGACACTTCAACTAAACATCACCACGTCCTGGATCAACACAGGACACTTCAACTAAACACCACCACGTCCTGGACCAACACTTCAACTAAACACCACCACGTCCTGGACCAACACAGGACACTTCAACTAAACACCACCACCACGTCCTGGATCAACACAGGACACTTCAACTAAACACCACCACGTCCTGGACCAACACTTCAACTAAACACCACCACGTCCTGGACCAACACTTCAACTAAACACCACCATGTCCTGGACCAACACAGGACACTTCAAGTAAACACCACCACGTCCTGGACCAACACAGGACACTTCAACTAAACACCACCACGTCCTGGACCAACACTTCAACTAAACACCACCACGTCCTGGACCAACACAGGACACTTCAACTAAACACCACCACGTCCTGGATCAACACAGGACACTTCAACTAAACACCACCACGTCCTGGACCAACACTTCAACTAAACACCACCACGTCCTGGACCAACACAGGACACTTCAACTAAACACCACCACGTCCTGGATCAACACAGGACACTTCAACTAAACACCACCACGTCCTGGATCAACACAGGACACTTCAACTAAACACCACCACGTCCTGGACCAACACTTCAACTAAACACCACCACGTCCTGGACCAACACAGGACACTTCAACTAAACACCACCACGTCCTGGATCAACACAGGACACTTCAACTAAACACCACCACGTCCTGGACCAACACTTCAACTAAACACCACCACGTCCTGGACCAACACTTCAACTAAACACCACCACGTCCTGGACCAACACAGGACACTTCAACTAAACACCACCACGTCCTGGATCAACACAGGACACTTCAACTAAACACCACCACGTCCTGGACCAACACTTCAACTAAACACCACCATGTCCTGGACCAACACAGGACACTTCAACTAAACACCACCACGTCCTGGACCAACACAGGACACTTCAACTAAACACCACCACGTCCTGGACCAACACTTCAACTAAACACCACCACGTCCTGGACCAACACAGGACACTTCAACTAAACACCACCACGTCCTGGACCAACACTTCAACTAAACACCACCATGTCCTGGACCAACAAATAATTCAAGAATAATCAAAGAAATAATTAATATATTGTGTAGAGCTTGTATAATAACATGTTGGCAAGCCCAACGTGTAACACCTTAGCTTGAGACTGTTTCTACGGCAACAATGACAATATTATATTAATGAAACCAAACAACAGGAGTCTTATATGGCAAACATACAATGGCACATTGAGGCCACAATGAAAGAAAAACGGAAACATATTAATATGTTTGTGTATTTAACATTTTTGAAGAATATTGCTGGTATATTTTGAGATTAAAATCTGAAATGAGAATAAAGTAATATGCATGTTGGTTTCTATCATGAGCATGTGTAACCAAGCTACATCACTGCAGACTAGGGAAATTAAGTGTTGGTGGCTGCCACCATGGAGGTGCCCAGCATGTTTTTGATGTGGTGGAAACAGGAGCACTAGAAAAACACACCCAAGCACAGGAAGAACATGCAAACTCCACCCAGAAAGGCCCTGTCTGACCCAGAAGTCAAATCTGGATCTTCTTGCTGAGAGGCAACAGTGCTAACCACTGCGCCACGCCATGTTCTCATTTTGTCCCTAATGTTTGACTGGGATTATCCCTGAATTTAGTCCTGTTTTTTTTCTCCTTATAGCCCCGTCCCTTTGTTTATATTGTAATATAGGGAAAGTCTTTAAAAAATTGTATATCAGCAACATAATGACTTTCTATTATCAACTGCTTTGATCCTTTTCAGTCAGAATTTAGGCCCCATCACAGACTGAGACTGCACTTATCAAAGTCACAAATGACATTTGTCTGAACACTGATGCGGGCAATGTCTCTGATTTAGTTCTGTTGGACTTGAGTGCTGCGTTTGATAAAGTGGACCATGAAATCCTGTCAGGAATGAATAGGTATCACTGGAACTGCTCTTAAATGGTTTCAGTCCTATTGAAGACAGAAAGTACTTTGTTTTGGTTGGTAACTGTGTATCAGACCAAATGGCCCTGCCATGTGGGGTTCCACAGGGGTCTATCTTGGGACCTCTATTATTCAATCTCTACATGCTTCCTTTAGTGTGTAAAAGATTTCTGATGGTTTATCTGTCTTTGTAGAAACTGCCCATGGCCTAGTCAGTTATTAATGTCTGTAATAGTGAAGTTGAATATTTATGTTAAAATACTTATTTGTTTGTGTTATTTGTTTCACCACAAAATCATTGGCAGTTTTTTTTTTATCATAAAAACCTGGAGGTACACCCTTGTCAGTGGCCAGTTAGTTTCAGGGCTGACATATAGAGACAGACAGTGACAGACAAACATTCACTCTCACATTCATTCACTAGGGACACTAGGGTTTTTAACTCACAACCTTCTTGCTGCACTCTGCCACGTGCACCCATCACAGTGTTTACTTTTTTAAAAATCATAATAACAACAGAAACTATGTCTATTGCCACCTTTAACATTAATGACAGCTTGAAGTCTTTTGTGGTAGTTGTGGATGAGGCTCTTACATTACGAAGACATTTACATTTACATTTAGTCATTTAGCAGACGCTTTTATCCAAAGCGACTTAGAAGTTAGGAAAACAATGGAAGCAATTTTAACAACACAAGGAACAAAAAGCACCAATGCACCAAAAACTAGTCAGTTAAAACCCAGCACAGAATACAGGAAGGAATTGATAGAAAAGAAGAAGAATTTAGTGTTTGTCAGTCAGGTGTTGTCTGAAGAGATGTGTTTTCAGCCGTTTTTTAAAGATGGCTACAGAATCTGCTGATCTTGTAGCAGGTAGATCATTGGAACAGATCCAGAGAAGGTACATGAGAAGTGCAAATTTTCCTCCAGTATTTTCAGATAACAGGCTGCATTCATCTTGTTCTGTGCCTTTGTAGCTCACACATCCCCAAAACAGTCAGTGATCCACCTCCATGTTTTATAGTAGGAATGGTGAACCTTTCATTGTAGACCGTGTTGACTCCTCTCCAACGTTTATGGTTGTGGCTAAAAAGTAATATTTTGGTCTCATCACTACAAATGACTTTGTTCCAGATGTTTTGATGCTTTACTGTAAACCCAAATTAGTTGGCATTTTAACCAGTTGATGTGGTAAAGACAATAAACATGGCAAATACTTGCTGTGTGTCTTATAAAAACACAGTAATCAATGAGTCAGCTCAAAAAGTGCAGCAGAAATACTGATGAGCTCTACAATCTATTACAATACACTCCTGTACAACTGTCTCTCTACCGCCAAAACATATTTAGAAAATAATGAAATAATTTATAAATAAATAATGAAGGGATGGAAGTATCAAAAACTTTAATGTAACATTGTAACAAAGTTAATGTTTCAGAACTGAAATATAGTTTAAATTGATTGAGTTTGTGATTTATAAATATTTCTGACACAAACTGACTATTAACGGATGAACTTGTCATTTATCAGTTCACGAGGACGTCCAGGCGCTGTTTATAGACATAGTTTATTACATATATTATATTTTGTGAAGCTTTTCCGCTCTGTCTGGTTTTATTGTGAAGCTTTTCCGGCCTGCCTTTGACTGTCTGACTTGAACTTGACTTGTGCTGTTTTCCGTGAGTGTTTTAGGGAGAGGCTGTGTTAGCTGCAGCTCGGGACTTTTCACACACTGCTCTGTTTTCATAAGAAAAAACGTTCAAATCTTTAAACAAAGAAGAAACTTAATCCAGATCAGTTATAATCTGCGGGAACTTTTTGCGCTGAACTTTATTTCGTTTTTTTTTTTGGAAAATAAAACGAAAGGGTAAGTTTTCTTCGGTCCTGTTATTTCTTTGTCTCTTTTTGTTGTAGTCTACCATTTACTCCAAATAAGAAACCCGAAGTAGAAATTTGAGATTCTAATGTAATTCATTTAGTTGTTCACATTTATTTTTGTGATACACGGTTAAAGGAAAGTCGTTTCATGACGCATTTCTCGGTCAAATTGATTTGAACTTTTACTTGTTTTAATTTAGCTTTGGGGCAAATTATCTAGAGTTGAAAGCAATACATTTATTTATTTTTATTTATCATTTAAGAGCAGATCAGAGACAGGATAAGCACTTTTACATGGGAATTGTTTAACCTCCTATTATTATTATTATTATTATTATTATTATTATTATTATTATTATTATTATTATTATTATTATTATTATTATTATACTGCCTTTATTATCGCAACATATTTAAGTTTGATATAATTGAATTCCTCATCTATGATTTTTATTTATAAATACTGGATGTAATCTAAATAATTATCCTTAAGAAGTCATTATTTAGATTTACTTATTTTGTAGCTACAATAAACCTATCTTTAATCCTTTCATGATTTTTCTTTTCCCACCATACTTTTATAGAATTTTATATTTTTAATTCTAATATTTGATTGATCTTGGATTATTTGACCATTTTGGTCTTTTGGTCATTTTAAACTATGTATATGGTATTTTATATTTCATCTGTTTCCTGTGAGCTTGTCTTGAGGCTGCTCTTAAAGGGACAGCGCCCGTTGCCATGGTGATGACTGCAGTCTATGCCAAAGAGAGCCCTTCAGCCTCGGTTGAGAAAAATGGTGGGCTCCAGTTTGTGACGCATTTAGCTCCAACATCAGCAGCTCCCCGTTGTTCCCACAGACACAGCTCTGCAGCAAGGCATGATGGGAAATGGACAGAAGGGGAGGGGGGTTTACTACGGAAGGAATGAAGAAATTCTAGAAATGAATACGAGGAGAGATATTTCAAACTAGAGCAGGAGATTCTATTTTCTGTTGTGTTCCAATCAAACTAAAACCCTCTTAACAAAGTTAAGGAATAATTAATTCTGGAATCTCAATATATTTTTTTTAATTAAAAAGTCCTTGTCTAGTCCAGTTCTTAGTTTAACCTTGCTTTATGTCTGCTGAGTCTAGCTTTGGCCCTGTTTACTCCTCTTTTTAGAACATGGCAAGTTTGTCATTTTCTTTAGCTCTGTGCAGCTCTGTTTAAATGTTTGGACAATAGAGGGAAGTGAAGCCAGAGACAACCCACTGTAGCAAAGACTGAAAAAGAAATGGACCGTAAAACTTTATGAAACTTAAGTGTCTGTGTGTTTTTTACTATAAATAACCTATTTCTGAACATATAACTTGCTACTGTTTGTGACACACAGAGCCATGCCCCTCCAACAGTGTAAAAGCTCTAACTACTGTTGTACTAAATACTATAGCCACCATTGATGGACACAATGACAAATCTAAACACAGCATATCAAAACTAAGATTTTAGAATCTTCCTCTTAGGTGTGTCCACAGTAAATCATCTATCCTTTTCCCCTGCATCCTCTTCTCTCAGACCAATTACCTTTATGTCCTCCTTCACTACATCCATAAACCTCCTCTTTGGTCTTCCTCTCAGCATCCTGCCTGGCAGCTCTAACCTCAGCATCTCTTTACCGATATATTCACTCTCCCTCCTCTGAACATGACCAAACCATCTCAACCTGGACTCTCTAACTTTGTCTCCAAAACATCTCACATGAGCTGTACCTCTGATGGACTGATGTACACTCCTCCCTCAGAGGTTTTAATGGACTTCACTTTTGAAAAGCTTGAGAAAGGCTGCAAATAACGGCTTCATTTTATAAACATGTTTGTTAAGTATTTATATCTACTGTCAGTTGACCTTTGGTGTGTTTTTCTCACAGACAGATCTGTTTTGTGGGTGATGTGACTGAGACTCAGCCTCAGCCCAGATTCGGCGCAGAGAGGGGATTAGCCTGGTCACATCACAGGCACCAGTCTGAAGGTTTCAGTCATCCAGGTCATCTTGAAGAACAGGTTAAAGCATAAGCATCTGGACGTTCAAGGTGAAGACATTTCGTCTCTTCTCTAAGAGACTTTATCAATTCTGAGATCAACTGGTAAGAGAGCTGAGCTTATATAGTGCAGCTTATATAGTAAATTGTTTACAGCGCTTCACTTTTTCCACATTCTGTTATGTTACAGCCTTATTCAAAAATGGATTAAATTTATTATTTTCCCCCAAATTCTACAAACAATACCCCATAACCACAACGTGAAGGTTGTTTAAAATCTTTGCAAATTTATTTAAAATAATAAAATTAAACAAGCACATGCACATAAGTATTTACAGACTTTGCTCTGTTAAAGCACTTTTGGCACTAATTATAGCCTGCAGTCTTTTTGAGTATAATGCCACAAGCTTGGCACACCTATTTTGGGCAGTTTCTCACATTCTTTTTTGCAGAACCTTTCAAGCTACATTAAGTTGGATGGTGAGCGTTGGTGCACAACCATTTTCAGATTTCTTCAGAGATGTTCAGTTGTGTTCAAGTCCGGGCTCTGGCTGGGCCACTCAAGGACATTCACAGAGTTGTCCTGTAGCCACTCCTTTGTTATCTTGGCTGTGTTTTTAGGGTTGTTGTCCTGTCGGAAGATGACTCTGGAACAGGTTTTTATTAAGGATGTCTCTGTACATTGCTGCGTTCATCTTTCCGTCAATTCTGACTAGTCTCCCACTTCCTGCCGCTAAGAACATCCCCACAGCATGCTTCACTGTAGAGATGGTATTGGCCAGGTGATGAGCGGCGCCTGGGTTCCTCCAGACATGACGCTTGCTACTGTGGGACCTTATATAGACAGGTGTGTGCCTTTCCAAATCATACCCAATCAACTGAATTTACCACAGATGGACTCCAATCAAGTTGTAGAAGCATCTCAAGGATGATCAGTGGAAAAGGATGTACCTGAGCTCAATTTTGAGTGTTATGGTAAAGGCTCCAAATACTTAAATGCTTTTTTTAGTTTTTTTTTATATAAATATATAAATCTGCAAAGATTTCAAACAACCTTTCACGTTGTCATTATGGAATATTGTTTGTTGAATTTTGAGGCAAATCATGAATTTAATCCATTTTGAAATAAGTCTAATATAACCAAAATGTGTAAGAAAGTGTGAAACTAAACATGCTATTTTTAGTTTTACACAGCCATTTACTAACATTCATTATTCCTATTCTCTCTTCTGTAGGAGTGAATTTTCACGTCTCTGGTGTGTTTTTGAGGTTTCCTCAGAACCACACAGTCATGTCTCTGTTCTTCTCTGGACCTGTTACCAGTACGTCACAGTAAAGACTTTTAAAAGACACTCTCAGAGCATCTTCTCTTAGCCTTTTTACATCATGTTTGTTCCATTTGTCTCTCAGGTTCCCCCATAAAACGCAAATTGAGGAGCAACTACTGCCATGGGTAAAAGAATGACTTCATCTACTATTAAACCAGATTTAAAATCAACCATAAATAACCACTTTAGTCCTGGTTTAGACCCAGTTTAGACCTAGTGCCTTTGCCTTGTTCTAATAGAAACTACGCCTCCTGACCTTGTGTTTCTGTTCAGCCCAGACGTGTCTGTTCTGTCTCCTGACTCTTCGTACCTGCTAGACTCCTCTGAAGACAGCGCCTCCTGCTGTTGTCGCCGGTCGCCGCGGCTCCTCACCAACGGTTACTATGACGTGAGCAAGGGCAGCTTCACCCGGGATGAGCAGGGCAACGTGTCTCTGATGCTGGGCAAAACCAGCATCAGCTACAAGGAGAACCTGGTCCGGTGAGAGAATACAGCAGGCTCACAAATGTCACTCAGTGCAGTGTTTAATATCAATACTGTGGTTTTAATCCAATTTCATGTGGCTGTTAAGATCCTCTGTGGTCTGTGGACTTGGCTCTGCCCCTCAGTTCTACACTGGTGTTGCTCAAAGGCAGTGGGAAAAATAGAATCTTAGGGTAGAAAAACTATTGTTTCAAAAATGTGTCAAGTGTTAGTAAAGGGAGCTAGAATAACGTTTTTTAGAACTTCATTCTGTATTTTTCAGAGAAGTATTTTTGAAAAGTGGAGAGAGTTAAACAGCTGTAGCGTGCAGTAGATTATTGTTGCCGTTATGTCCGTTTGTTCAAAGTGTTTCATTCACTCCCTTCAAACCTGAGGTCATCTCTGAGACACATGTCAAACTGGTTTACAGTACATTCCCGGGGTGGAAGTAACAGATTACAAATACTCCTGTTACTGTAATTAAGTAGATTTTTAAGACTGTACTTTTACTTAGAATTAAGTATAATTTAGGGCTTGTAATCTACGTCGATACTTTTGAAATCTCATTTGTAGCCTAGTTTTTCTGATATTAATTGATCAGTGTGTCACTGTCTCTTGCTGCTCACAGAGCCCCGTCTCTTTCCTCTTACACAGCGCAGTCACAGTGCACAAACAGCTGTCTGCTCCAACCTGGGCTTGTCATGTGCTCTCTGTACCAAGTATCGCCTATATGAACAATATGCTCTTTTCTGATTGGCTGGATGATATTCGCGTGTGATTGGCTTGTGCTGTTTTTGTCTCATCTACAAGCATGATGCGCTAGACTGTGTTCCCAGGTGCACGGTTTAACAGCAGAATTGGTCAGTTTTTTAAATGTTTCTGCAGGTGAGAAAAATTGTCCGCACTTTGTGCTTAGCCAGGGCTATATATAGTCAAAACCGAAATAATACCAAATTTATCAGAATAAAATCTGAATGAAAATCTTAAAACCCTTTCAAATATAAACTCAGGGTAAATAAAACTGGAATAGGGTACCAAGCTACATGCTAACCACTTATATATTACGTGAGTTTTTGGGCCGTTTTCAAGTTGACTGTTTAACGGATTTTTACTGAGAGACCTGGCAATCCTGGTGTTATCAACAACAGACTGTGTTCTAATGCTATTGGCTAACCATCTGAGACATTTACAGTACGTTGTAAGTCTCTAATGTGTAGACTCACAATAATCAAATAAAAACAAGATAATGTAAGTCCATTTTCTGTGTCAGGTTGAGGGAACAGCAGCAGTAGTTCAGAGAAGAAGAAGCTGAAGGCAAGTCGGAGGAGAGCTCTCAGCTTAAGGAGCTACAGAGACATGAGGCTGGGTCTGTACAGTACAGGCTGAAGAAGGAAAGTCTAGTTTATTTATTATAGCAGTGAGAGGGTGAGATCACCTTTAGTTTAGATTTTCCATTTTTAAATCCAAATCACAGAATGTGTGTAGTGGAAGGTAAAATGATAATGAACATTTATATTTTATATCCATGTTAGAGTCTAATGCCACAGGACTGTTTTAGGTTGACATAATGATACACTTTATTTCTGCAAATGCATAGTTTCTTTTGAGTAAAGCTGCTCTGGTCGACACCAGCAGCAGGACAGTCTCCTGTCAAAGCCTTACAACACCTGTTCTCCTGTTGAGTGAAATAGAAACCAATAAACCATCTTAAAATTTCTAATACTCAATGACAGATGTAGTTTCACAGATGTGATATACATGGGCCTAAACTGTAGTACAATCAATTGTGTCCAATGTCTTTCACAACAAAGCCCTTACATAACAAGAGGTCCACCGTATGAGCTTTTTCCCAGTTAAGGTCTGAAGTCTTGGTTAACTTCTGAGGTTTAGAGATGGTTTAGTCTTAGCTATAAACATGTACTTTTGGTTTAGTTCTTCTTTTATTGCCTGATACAATATTCTTCTTTTCATGGCAGAGTTTAAATTTCTGCTATGGCCCAGAGCCTCTGGTCTACAGAGATGTTTTTCAGTAGTTATTGAGAATTTATTAAAGCAAAACTATGGAACTTTTTTCTTAAAATATGGATTTGAAAATCTTTAAAATAATATTCCTAAATTCATTCGGGCTGGTTCTAGATATAAAACAATAAAATATCTAGTGCTTTAAGTGTTAGCATATATTTATTCAGAACACAACCCAATTATACAGGGCTCAGTGGTAAAATGGTCGTAAGGTTGGCGGTTCGATTCCCGCTCTCCTCAGTTCATACTGTTGTTGTGTCCTTGGGCAATACACTTACCCCCCTTGTCATGAGTGCCACTGCTCTGGTGTATGAATGTGTGTGATTGTAAAGGTGACTTTGGTAGTGGTAGGTTTCAGCCTTAGTAGTTACAAAGACTTGCTTTATACATCAATGGTGTGAAAGTAATTAGTAATTTGTACTCTTGATTCATTTTTTTACGAGTACTTTATACTTTTACTAGAGTACTTTTTTACACTCCACTTTTGAGTATTGAGTATTATTTTGGCCATGTATTTGTGTACAAATATTCAGTGCTCTTTGCACCACTGTACATTCCTGCCTGCTGACATATGCAGAGTGGAGCCACAGTGAAGCAGCTGTCACATTGTTGCTGTGAGACAGGCCTGTGGTTCTCTCTCTGCATAGTTGTGCCTTTTCATTACAGAGATGTGGACAATGTATGGCTCACATTATGAAGAACAAAGAATGTGGATGTGCTTTTACATTATGAAGAAAAAAACAATGATTAGTCTGTTAATAAACAGATAATCTAAAAAAAAATGTATAGAGAGAAAAAAGTCAGCTTTTGCTATACTTATGGATCTTACTACTTTATTTCTAAACACAATGTATTGTAATTCTCCAGTTATAGCTGAAGCCTTCAATAGCTACTTCATCCACTCTGTAGCCAAAATAGCAAGAAGTTTTACACCAGTAACTACAAGTAGGCCTTTATGTTTGGTTAATACCAGCACACCAGGTTTCAGTTTAAAAAGTGACCGAAACAGAGGTGTCATAGACCATTAAGTCACTTAGACCCTCCTGATGCAAAGACATCTTTGGTATAGATGCAGTTATGCTCACATCCATTACACCCCCCCATTAGTAAAATAATAAAGTCATCCTTTCCACAAAGCATGTTCCCTAGCCTCTGGAAATCATCTGTTGTAGTTCCAATTTTTTAAAAGTGGAGATCCTCAGTCCCTGGCAAACGTCTCGGGTTATGTATGTAACCCTTGTTCCCTGAGAAGGGAACGAGACACTGCGTCGGGAAACCGACACTATGGGGGAACGCCTTCGGCGTGACGGCTCTGAAGTATGAATGAAACTAGACCAATCCTGATTGGTGCAACGTAATGCCGTAGTACGTGCCGGCGCATCGAAGTATAAAGGGGCGCCCGGCTCACCACGGCGCTAGTCTTTCGCGATGAAGCAATTGCTCCCGGGCATGGGGAGGCGTGGCGGTCGACGCAGTGTCTCGTTCCCTTCTCAGGAACAAGGGTTACATACATAACCCGAGGCGTTCCCTTCGAGGAACTCGCACTGCGCCGGGAAACCGACACTATGGGGAAACGCCGGCGTGACGGCTCTGAAGTATGAATGAAACTAGACCAATCCTGATTGGTGCAACGTAATGCCGTAGTACGTGCCGGCGCATCGAAGTATAAAGGGGCGCCGGCTCAACCACGGCGCTAGTCTTTCGCGATGAAGCAATTGCTCCCGGGCATGGGGAGGCGTGGCCGGTCGACGCAGTGTCTCGTTCCCTTCTCAGGGAACAAGGGTTACATACATAACCCGAGACGTTCCCTTTCGAGGGAACTCGCACTGCGTCGGGAAACCGACACTATGGGGAACGAAATACCCACTACGCCACACCAATCCATGCCTAATCTAGGTTATGAGGCTGGAGTGCATGCCCCCCTTAGGACGAAAGCACCCTAGCGCCTGGCGCCTCAGGGAGATGGACTGACCGTCTGCTCAGTTGCGGTCAGATCCCTCTTAGGAGACCCGAATCACACTAACAGTTGGTTTGATTTTCTCCACTGCGAAGACTTACGCAAATAGGTTTGCAGTGCTCTGACCAGACAGAGCAAATGAAGTCTCGCTTCTTCAGCCGACACGTACCGCGGAGGATGCAATACCTGCAAGACCGTAGGCCGCACAGCCTCAGATGCAAGATGGTCTGAACCCCTCTGGGGGCAGACTCCAGGCCAATTGGTGTTATAGCCAGGGCCTGAAGTCCCTCCCAACCTCTTAAGCGAGGTAACCACAAGGAGCAGCGCCACCTTAAACGCCAGAATTCGATATGTCGTCTATTTCAGTGGCTCGAAGGGGCCTCAGCCAACCCTTCCAGTGCCACCGCCAAGTCCCACGTTGGGACTCTGGGATGAGTCGCAGGTCTCATCCTCCATTTACCACGAAGGAAGCGTACGACCGAAGAGTGCCTCCTCAGAGGCCCCTCACTTATAGCGGCGTGAAATGCCCCAATTGCAGTCACGCCGCTTCTTTTCTAACCGCCCTCTCGTGGAAGGAGCCCTGGAACTGAGTATGATCTCTACTACACCTACAGGCGGGCCATCTTATAATTACTGAGCCCCTCAGGGGCCAGACTCAAAGCTTCCAGCTCTCTGGCTGGGGCCTGAGATGGCAGGACCCTCCTCGAAGGGATCTGCCATGGGGGGCCCGTCTGCAGTGTTCTCTAGAACTCCCGGGAGCAGCGCTATCGGGGAAACTGCACACAGACGCAGCCTCAGCTACGTTGGAACCATGGCATCCAAAACCTGCAGGGTTGGATGCGTGAGGAAAACACACAATGTTTTTGACAGGGATACCTGTCGCATATAGATTTCACCACCTCTGGATGAAGTGCCATTCCCCTTGCCTTTCAGCCCCTGCCTCGACAGGATGTCTGCTCCATAATTCTGGTCCCCAGGAACGTACATCCCTCTGATGAACGATTATTTACCCTGGGACCATAGGAGGATCTGATGCGCCAGTCTGTAAAAACGGCGCGATCTCAGACCCCCTTTTTCTATGGTTTAGGTACGCCACCACCGACATATCGTCGGAGTGTACCGGGACACAGCCAACATTTCCAGGCAGTTTCTGTGCTATAGAACACGCTCCTGCCCCAGACCTTGGGAAAAGAGGCCGTCCATGACCGCGCCCCACCCAGTGAGGGAGGCGTCTGTCGAAACGGATTCCCGGTGACATGCCGCTCCCCGCACTGGCCCTTGGGCCAGAAACCAAGTCGTCTTCCAGGTTGACAGGGCACGAAGGGATCTGCGTGTTATCCTGAACAGCCTGAATGGGTCCCCTCGGGACCACCCCTTGGCTTTCAGCCACCACTGCAGGGTCTCATATATAGCGGTCCAATATATGTTACGTTGGGCCCTGAGCCCCAGCAGTCCTTAAACCTGCTTTGCAGTGATGTTGCGGCCTAGCTTTATACTGGAGACCAACGCCAGTATGGTTTTTCTTGATGCGTTTGGGTGACATATGCATTGTCATTGGGTCCCACACCGCTCCAGAGCGTGGTCCTCTGGGAGGACCTCAACACTCTCTTCTCCGTCTTTAGTCTCAACCCTCGGCTCTAAAATAAAGCCAAGGACAACATCTCAATGCCGCCCTGCCATTTCTCAAGACTGGGTCCAAATGAGCCAGTCATCGATCTAATTCAGTACACGAATGCCGGGAGTTTGAATGGAGCCAGGACTGCATCCATGCACCTGGTGAACATGCGAGGGGAGAGAGCTAGGCCGAATGGAAGAACCCGATACTGGAATGCTTAGCCCCCTTTGAAAGCTAAACCTTAGGAACTTCCTGTAAAAAGGACTAATAATAATAGAAATGTGGAGGTATGCGTCTTTCAGATCTATCGTGGCAAACCCGTCCTCAGACCGGTTTTGGTTCACGATAATAGGTATTGCTTCCCGCATTTTGAACCTGAACCTCCTCAGAGACCAGTTCAAATACCTCAGATCTAATTTCAGACGTGGACCTTTGTCCCTTTTTTTTTTTTTTGGGAATTATAAAGTACCGGCTGTAGAGCCCCACCTCCCCTTCTGACGGAGGAACCCATGCCTCCTGTACCAGAAGGAAGTGTACTTCCTGCTCCCTAACCCGAGCCTGCCCAATGAACTCAGCCTCTCGGGGCTGACCTCGGGTGTTTGAATATACTGTTTTTGACCCCCCTGAAGTGGCCGCTTGGCAGGGAAAAGCCATCTATTATTGTTCGACGTGCGCACGCCATCGAGGTCGTGTGCGCGCTGGAAACTGATGTGGCCCAAAGCGTCATAGACGGGTGGGCCTTACATCACCTTTCCAGAGGGCTCCGCATAGAAAAAACGGTCTCAGCCGCTTCTCCCCCGGGGGGCAGCCCTCAGAGGTCCTTGTACAGCCAGGACCTCTTCCCCAAGGCCTTCGTAGCCTGAAGGACCGCCCTCGAGTCGCCCTTCTGCTGAACCGGCTTTGTGCGAGAACGCCGCCTCTACTGCCGAGCTCCATGCGGAGAGGCTCTGGCGACGCTACGAGGAGCTCGATGATGGCTGGGGCCGGTCCTTTTTAGAATCAGCCCTTTTGGCTTGGAGCGGCGAGGGATGAACTGCAGGGATGAACAGCAGGGATGAACAGCAGCCCTCCTCCTCGCCTCCCGAACCCTGCCGACGACCGTAAAACCGGCGTCGCTGAGCAGGCCAGAAGGCGAAAGAGGAGCACACAGGAGGAAACCTTTCCTAAATGCCCCCCCGTGGCCACCAGGAAGCGGGCCGCCCCGCGCCCCCCCCTGGTAACCCGGAGAGACAAATCCGTCGCCCTGCGGAGCTCAGCCACCTCCTCAGGTGTGACTGTCTCGCCCTCATCCCCGACTTTACCAGGTCGGCCTGGCATGCCCGCAATATATTACCAAATGCAGACATGCCCCTGCCCGACCTGCCGCTACCTATGCCCTGCACGGCTTGGTGGGCGGCACCGGGGTTTTTTTAGTTGAAGAACCCGCAGCGGGAGGGAGGTCACTGGCCTTCCAAACACCTCCCTTTATATTTGTTTTGTCGTGCTTCTGTGTTGCAGAAAGCACCGCCTCAATGAGCTCCTCCTAAGCGGGCACGTGAGGTGACGAGTAAACCTCCGCGTCATCCGCCACAGTGCTGAGGATTTTCTTCTCTCTCTCGCTCAAGCACCGCCCCCCTCCCTCGTGCAAGAAGCGTCATCAAAGGCTTCTGCACGTGGAGGAAGGGCATAAAATCTGTCTGATGATGATTGGGAATTGCCTCAGCAGTCCCAATCTCACCAACAAGTTCCAGCTGCGATCCCCGCGCATTACGCCGCCTCGCCGCCTCGGCGGACGCGTGGCCAGCCCCGCGGGGAGCGCAAGCCTGGCCGGCCCCGTCAAACACGGCCAGGCGGGAGCGCAGCACTCTGCCTGGGAGTGCTTCACAGTGCTCACAGTCAGCTGTGAAAATTGGCAAACCCCGCTTGATCTTTCTCTGCGCTTTTCCTCAGTGTCACCCGCCTCGGTGCTGAGCACATCCTTAACCTCATATGTGGACAGCTCAAGCCCCGGACCCTTTCCTCGTGCAGAAGAAGCCTCATCGCTGGCTTCTGCACGCGGAGTTTTAATGATGGCTGGGGCCGGTGGCAAATGAGGGAACGAGTGAGCCTCAGCGTCACCCACCTCGGTGCTGAGCACATCCACTTCCTCAGATGTGGATAGCTCCAGCCCCGGCCCCTTTCCTGTCTTATTTAGCAGGCAAATGAGGGGACGAGTGAGCCTCAGCGTCACCCGCCTCGGTGCTGAGCACATCCACAACCTCAGATGTGGACAGCTCAAGCCCCGGACCCTTTCCTCGTGCAGAAGCCTCATCGCGGGCTTCTGCACGAGGAGGACGGGCCTCAGATTTCTTTCTGTCTTATTTAGCGGGCAAATGAGGAAACGAGTGAGCCTCAGCGTCACCCGCCTCGGTGCTGAGCACATCCACTTCCTCAGATGTGGATAGCTCCAGCCCCGGCCCCTTTCCTCGTGCAGAAGAAGCCTCATCACGGGCTTCTGCACAGGGAGAACGGGCCTTGGAACTGTCTGGTGATTGAGACAATGCCTCAGCAGTCTCATCAACTAGTTCCAGCTGCCACCCCACGATCTAAGCCGCCGCGCCTCGGCGGACGCGGGACCTGCCCGCTGGGGCGCCTCACCATGCCCACAGCCAGCTCTCTCGAGAGCTGACCGAGCGTGCTGCACTCCCAAACAGATCACACACATGGCGTGCGTGTCCCTGCCCGTGACATTTACCGAGGGCAGGGGTACACACACTGTCTGAGCTGTTCACTCGTCATTTCTTGTCTAAGGATCACGGTCTATTGTCTCTAACACACACTTCGAGCAATTGTCTGAAGAGCGAAAAACTAGCGCCGTGGTGAGCCGGCGCCTTTTATACTTCGATGCGCCGGCACGTACTCACGGCATTACGTTGCACCAATCAGGATTGGTCTAGTTTCATTCATACTTCAGAGCCGTCACGCCGAAGGCGTATCCCCATAGTGTCGGTTTCCCGACGCAGTGCGAGTTCCCTCGAAAGGAAACTACAGACCTATTAGTTTACTTCCCTGTGTGTCAAAAATGATAGAAAACCCCGTGGCAAATCAAATAAATCATCACTAACTCATATAAACACCACACCCTATGCTCTCCATCAAATGCAGTTTGGCTTTAAAGTCAATTACTCAACAAAGACAGCTACCTGCTATCTTGTTGAAAACATCAGAGCACTGCTGGACAGAAGTGGGGTTGTTGGTGCTGTATTTTTAAATAAAAAAAAGCCAGTAAATCACAAAATCCTGCTCTCTAAGTTATGCAGGATCAAATCCTATTTGTTTAATCGCTCCCAACATGTCAGAGTACAATCCTATCAATCTACAGCCCTCAGTCTGTCCACCGGCCTTCCCCAAGGATCAATTCTCGGACCTTTACTGTTCTCACTTCACTTCAATGACCTTCCTTCTGTTTGCAGTGACGTTTCTGTGCAGATGTACACAGACGACACTGTAGTCTACGTTCAAGGCAGAAGTCTCTCTCAGGTGGCTGAGAAGCTCACACTCCATCTAAATCTGTGTGGTTCTAACTCCACACGGTATTATGGCAATTAGCATAACTGAGACACGTTTTGGGGGGAGGAGCGGGCAGGAGAATTTTATCCCAGCATTTATGCTATTTATTGAATGGTAAATGCTGAAGGCTATTTCAGCTGCCCTGCTGGGTTTTTGCTCCTGCTATAAATATACAATTAACACATAAGCTAATGTTTTAGGTTTAGGCTTCATTAGCGTAAAGAGGGGGAAATGTTTACATATATACATTTCCTATAGTTATTAATTACCATTTGCTCCTAGTCTAGGTCATGTCAGTCCTGATCATGTCATGTCCTTCATGCCAATCCAAACATAGACATAGACATAACTTGCCATGGACTAAATTGTGCACCTGGGAACTTGTCTTGGGGTGTGTGAACGAAGCACCTCCTACCACTGAATGTACTGCAGGATATAAAATCTTATGAATTGCTTACCTTTGCAAACAAACATTATCCTGTATCATTGTTACATGTGTGTAATTTGCTTCATTCTTGCAAAAATTAAAACCTGAACATTCATTCTAAATTGTACACTGTCTCCATCGTCTCTTTCATTTATCTGAACTAAAAATTATTTTAACATAGCCTTATCCAGTTTCTTACAGCTCTTAGAAAACCTAGCAAATAATTCACTATTCATGGAAAATAAATAGTAATGTGGACATTGTGGACTATTCATGTATGGTGGTAACAGTGCAATATGAACAGGCTTGTTTTGGCTGCAGAGTGATTTCAGTTTTAGAAGCTATTAGAAGATCACTCTGCATTGTTAATGTTGCAGTAAGGCTTTTGTCTAGTTTCCAGTTGATTTAAAAATTATCCTAAACGTATGCACATTGTAAGTAAACTGTCTGTTGTTTTATCTTTGTCTTGTCTCAGGATTTTTCGGCGCCGGCGTCGTCCTCGGAGCTCATTGGTCAGTCTGCTGAGTGATGTCACAATGAGCTGCCAATCATGGCTTGATGAGAAAGTGTTCAGAGGAGTTCTCAGGACAAACCAGGCCCAAACACTAAACATTGACCAAGATCCGAATTCAGACTACAGGAGAGAGTCACAGAGTTGGGAGCAGGACCAGGATCAGGACTGGAGCAGGACCAACCTAGACAAGTCTGTGTGGACTAGAATGAACAGCACAGAGTTGGACGACAGCCACAGCTTTATCTTCGGTACAGTCATGACTACACACAAACATATTTACATATTATATATTTACAAAATACTTTTTTTTAGGGTGTCCGTAGGTTTTAAAATGTGTAATAGGCTGGTTTAATAGATAGAAGATAAATGTGGGCACCACCTGAGCTTAGGTTTTTGCAGTTGGCCCACTGTGTTATTAGCCTATTTTAACATTAGTCTTGAACCCTTACTATAGAGTAAGATTAAATATGATTCATTGAAAATGATAAATGATTAACTAGGGGATAATTATTGGGGAACAATAATAACACACACACACACACAATCTTAGTAAAATGTTAGAAAATTTGAAAAAATGCAGTGCTTCACACATTTCCTCAAATGGATGAGAATGGAATATCAGTTTAGACTTAACTAATCAAAACGAAACAGGATTTATTATGGGACTGTTGATGAAATTAATAATAAAGTATATGGTCAGAGATAGGGCTGAACAATATGGCCAAAATTTTATACCTCGATTTTCATGCCAGATATCTCAATATTGATACGATACGATATGACTACGTGTTTGGTGAAAATCAAGCATTTCTCTTCATTGTTTGTTGTTTTTGTATATACAAAACAACAAACAACCCCACCCCATACTTCATTTCATGCATAAATTAATAACTAAATAAGTATACAAAAATAAAACACACAACATCAAAAATATAACACCACAGAGAATGGCCACATAGGCAAGCTCATGTCTGTTAGAACTTACTTAGCAGACCTTTTGGAAAAGGGTAATTTCTTAATACACACTTAATTTCCTTAATAATGTGACTAACCAGAAATAATCCAGGTTTTTAGTATATTTGTTATTGCTAAGTGGCAAACAAGTTACCAGTAGGTGCAGTAGATTCTCAGAAAATAAACAAGACCCAGCATTCATGATATGCACGGGGTGTGCAGTGTGTGTAAATAGCAGTGTGGCATTTAATTGCTGAGGTCATCAATTTTATGAAAAAACAGGTGTGAATCCGGTGACCCCTATTTAAGGATGAAGCACTTGTTAAACATGCATTTGAAAGCCTGAGGAAAATGGGTCATTTAAGACATTTTTCAGAAGAACAGCGTACTTTAAATTAAAAAGTTGATTGGAGTAGGGGAAACTTATAAATAAGGGCAAAAAAAATTCCAATGCCTTTTAAAATGGAGAGCAAAACCAGAGAGACGTACAAGAAAATGAAAGACAACAATTAAAATGGATGTAAGAATAACCAGAATGGCAAAGGCTCAGCCAATGATCAGCTCCAGGATGATCAAGTCTGGAGTTACCAGACAGGGAAGGGCGGCTCTGGGCGCCACATTGGCTTTATGTAAAGAGCTATGTGAGCTTTTATAGTCCTTCATCCTGGAAAGTGAGTGTTAAGCAATCAACATAGTTCTTTGAAGGAGGGTTGTTCCCCTTTTGGGATTTCTGCACCTGGAAAAACAAATGTAAATCTAATGCACTGTAAATCTGGTGTTTCTGTGAAGCAGAGAAATTTCCAATTAAAAGATTGAGGATGGAGGTCCTGGCAACTACAACTGTGTTTTTTTTTCGTTGTTTATGTGGATTGGTTTTGTTTTTATTGATTCTTCATTCACATTTTTTTTACTGCTTTAACTTTAAAAATGCAAACTCTGAAACTGTCCTAAAGTAAAACTAACACATGATGTTGGTGTGGTCTAGCCATGGCTGGACAGATCTGGGGCCTCAATTATAAAGCTTTCTTAAGCACAATAAACCTGCGTACGTCACCTCCCACGCAAAAGATGGGCTCTATAAAAGTCCACTTGGCGTTGGAGATTTGGCAAAAAGGCGACCCTCACGGTGAGGTGAAAAATTTCTTTGATGTGTGTTCAGTATTGTTTAAGTTCTCTTTATTTCTCTCTAAAAACATATCAGTTTTACTTGGGTATAATCCATTCATCCATCCATTTTCTGCTGCTTATCTGGGGCCAGGTCGCGGGGGCAGCAGTCTAAGCACAGGCCAGCTGAGAGACAGGGCGTGTCCTAGGTCTTCTCCGGGGTCTCCTCCCGGTGGGACATGCCCGGAACACCTCCCTAGGAAAGCGTCCGGGAGGCATCCGGAACAGATGCCTGAGCCACCTCAGCTGGCTCCTCTCGATGTGGAGGAGCAGCGGCTCTACTTCACCTTATCTCTAATGGAGCGCCCCAACCCCCTGCAGGGAAAGCTCATTTCGGCCGCCTGTATCCGGGATCTTGTTCATTAATGACCCAAAGCTCATGACCATAGGTGAGAGTAGGAATGTAGATTGACCGGTAAATTGAGAACTTTGCCTTGCAGCTCAGCTCCTTCTTTACCACTGCAGAAGCCGCACTGATCAGTCCGTCAATCTCACGCTCCCTCCTTGAACGCCTCCACTTCAGGCAAGAGCTCTCCACCAACCTAAAGGAATTGGAGGTGCTGATGAAAACATCATCAGCAAAAAGCAGAGACGAGAACCTGTGGTCCCCAAACCAGACTCTCTGCAGCCCATGGCTGCGCCTAGAAATCCTGTCCAAAAAACCGCATTGTTCATCCTGAATCCGAGGATTCTACCGTCCGCATTCTACTCTCCAGTACCCTGGCATAGACTTTCCCGTGGAGCCTGAGGAGTGTGAGCCCTCTGTAGTTGAAACACCTTCGGTCCCCTTTCTTGAAAAGTGGGACCACCACCCCGGGCTGCCAGTTCAGAGGTACTGTCCCCAACCTCCAATCTAGGGTGGCCTGATGCCACGTGCACAGGTGGACACTCTTATGCTTGAACATGATGCTCGTTATGGACAAACTGTGACTAGCACAGAAGTCCAATAACAGAACACCACTCGGGTTCAGATCCTCCCATCTTTCCATTCCTCCCAATCACACAAGTGTCTCCAAGTGTCACTGTCACTGCCCACGTGAGCGTTGAAGTCTCCCAGTAGAACGATGGCGTCCCCAGTCGGAGCACTTTCCAGCACCCTTCCCAGAGACTCCAAGAAGGCCAGGTACTCTGCCCTGCCATTTTCCATAAGCACAAACAACTGTGAGAGGAAGCAGGGAAGCAACCTTCTCGTTCACCGGGGTGAACGCCAACTCATGGCAGCTGAGCTGGGGGGCTATGAGCAAGCCCACACCAGCCCGCCGTTTCTCACCACAGGCAACTCCAGAGTAGTGGAGAGTCCAGCCTCTCTCGAGGATTTGGGTACCAGAGCCCAAGCTCTGCGTGGAGGTGAGCCTGACTATCTCTAGTCGGCATCTCTCAACCTCCCGCACAAGCCCAGGCTCCTTTCCCGCCAGCGAGGTGACATTCCATGTCCCTAGCGCCAGATTCCGTGTCCGGGGATTGGGTCGTCGAGGCCCCCGCCTTTGACTGCCGCTCAATCCACTCTGCACTGGCCTGGTAAAAAAATTTAAGCAAAAGTATTGGCTTTAATTAAAAAGGACACTTTTTTTTTCATTGTATGCACAAGCTCCGAAGCCCCTACGCTCTGGCACCGCGTAAAGTGATGTAAAGTGAAGCATGTCTGATACTATTGAATCAGAGGCTGCATTTATGAAATAACTATTGGACATGATCATGAGCAGCTCCTACAAACGCTCCATTCAGGGCTGTTTCCTTTTTAAAAAAAGCGCTGTATCAAACTGAGGCTCACTACACCTTTCCTCTCATTACAGGCACTGTGACACCCCTACCCACCCCCGCACACCAGCCCCACATTGCAGACACACCACCATGTCCCTCCTGTTCTACTGCACATCAGTCTGTACAACAGCACTACTTTAGTAGAGATCCTACGCAACCGTTTATTAAAAAAAAGCCCCAGGACAGCAAGTTTATGGTGCTATTTGTCGACATGGTCAAGTCAGGGTTTAAGCTGTGTTTGCCACAGGTTTAGGGTGAATTGGTACAAATAAGGTCCTACTCAGTCTGTGCCAGACCAACTGCTGATCTTCTTAGATGCTCATGACAGGATAAACCCAGCAGTTTAACAAACTTACTCGAGCTGCTCCGGACATAAAAGTACTGACCATTTCTCTTTTTCTAGACACGACTGAAGCCCCTCCGTCTCCAGACAAACAGCCGCACGTTCATGAAGAAGTCTGCTCTGAGATCTATCAATCACAAGAGACCTTCAGTCAATCACTAGGCGGCCTCTCAGAGGTGCCGCCCACTCTGGCCTTTTGCACCCAAACCTGCTGCTGCCAGAGCGCCAGAGAAGACACAGGTACAGACCATAGATAGTATAAATATGGATGTTATCCGCCCATTGGTCCCGTATTTACCGATATTGTCATTACGACAGGGCAATAAAATGGCAGTTACATCCGGGCCTTTTGGCTTTTACTCCATAGTAAAACAATAGTTTTTAGATAGCATAAATGGACATAATAATCAAAAAGTCTCACTAAAGACTTGAGTGTCAACTGATCTATCTGTCTCTAATTCAGGTTTATCAATCAAGGGCCTTCTTCTCTTCATCTTCACCATCTTCATCATAACAGCTTTATACTTAAGGTAAAACTCCAGATTCCAAAGACCAATGTTAACAGTTTAAACCAGGGCATACCAACCTTGTAAAGCTCAAGGACTATGTTAATGAATGCTTTTATAAATAAAAACTCTTAATTAAGTTGTTCTAAAGGGAAAATGTAGTGTAAAAATAGCTTACAGTTATCCCTTTTTTGTGAATAATGGTTGTTGTTTTTGCAGATGTTTGTGGTGGAGCACAGCTTTGGCTTCAACTGTTTTAATCACCATCTCCACATTAATGAGTAAGTTTCATAATCATTTACACTTGTGCTGTGGCTGTTGTCTCCTGACCTGTGCATTTTTTTAGTTTTTGTTATGTATATAAGCGTTATATAGTATTCACACAGTGTTTTCTGTTGTGTCTCTATTAAATAAAAGAATATGCACCACATGTATGCTTAAAATAACCATACCAGCTAGTTTCTATTATTTGTGACACCATCACTTTAAATTTAGCTTTAAACTGTTTTTGAATCCACTCTTAGACTAAATGTGATTTCAAAGTTCAATCATTTATGTTTGTAGTTTTGACAAAGTCTGGTCCAATGGGAGATTGGAGGAAAGCCAAGACAGAGGTATGTCTCTCTTTGTGTCATTACATTTTATGCCTTGACTTATTTTTTTTAGGCAATAATCACTCTTTTATTGTATTATTTTCAGGACATTACTTCAAGAAACGAGTAACAGTCAAAGTTGAAGACCAAGATATTTCACAGTCTGACAATGGTATAACCATTTTACTCAGAGACCAGACTGAAATAGAAAAGACAAGACATTTATTTATGTTTAGCCCAATATTGCAACAACGGTATTCAATACAACAATACTCCTTGAGTGAAAAAGCCCAGTTTAGTGACATCACTAATGTCCTCCAAAACACAGTTGTTGATTGAGACAGTAAGATTGTTGAACTTGTGCCAATGACTGGCAGGATAAATTAACAAGAGCTCTGATTTATCTGAGTTCAGATGGAGGAAGTTTTGAGACATCCATGTTTTAATTGAAACGAGGCAGGCCTCTAGACGCATGATGTCAGTAGTATTATTCGCTTTTATTGGTAGATACAGCTGTGTATCATCGGCATAACAGTGGAAGTTCACTCCATAACTTCTGATGATTTGTGCCAATGGTGTAACATATAGTGAAAAAAGTATGGGACCAAGCACAGACCCTTGTGGCACACCGAACTTCACTGGTGCCGTGAAGGAGAAGGATTTATTAAACGAGACAAAATGAGACCTATCACACAGATAGGATTCTAACCAAGCAAGAGCAGGACCAGAGATGCCAAAAACATATTTTAGTCTGTTGATTAGCACTGCATGATCAATCATATCAAATGCAGCACTGAGATCCAGCAATAACAGATCTCCTGAAGGAGGAGATCAGTAGTCACTGAAATAAACCTAAAGCTGTTTCAGTGGAATAAAAGGAAAATGCAGACTGAAACGGCTCCAGGGGAAAGGTAAATTGGAAACAGGACAAAAATAGAATTTTTATTTATTTTTTATTCAGATTTTTATGGTCATGAAATAAACAAAAGAACAGAATACTTTCATCAAATATAAAACATTGACCCGGTGAACAAGAGGGTTGCTTGCCTGTGCCCGCGACCCAGCCCCGGATAAGCGGTACAAGCTGGATAGATGGGTTTTAGGCTGAAGTCAAGACTTAACCCTTCTAACATTTAAATAAAAGTGATATACCTTGCAAAAAAACAGCAAAACAATTATAATAAGTGCCATTCACCAAACAGAAAAGAAAAGACAATAAAAACAAAACAGAAATGATCATGTCAGTCAATTAATTTAATCCATTATGAACATTATTTACTACATCTAGGGGCGGCAGTGGCTCAGTGGTAGAGCGGCTGTCCTTCAACCGGAAGGTAGTAGGTTCGATTCCTGCTCTCCCCACAGTCCATACTGTCGTTGTGTCCTTGGGCAAGACACTTAACCCACCTTGCCTCGTAAGAATGTTTAGTGAATGTATTTGGTGATGGTCGGAGAGGCCGTAGGCGCAGAATGGCTGCCACGTCTCTGTCAGTCTGCCCCAGGGCAGCTGTGGCTACCACCACCAGTGTGACTGTGTATGAACGAATAATTGATATGTAAAGCGTCTTTGCGTCCCCAGAAAAGCGCTATATAAAATTGATGTAATAATAAAAAAATCAAAATCAAAAAACCAACACAATTTGGATTTAGCTAGGGAGTTGGTTGTTTTTTGCCATATAAATAATTAGAATAATACGGAGATCAACCAAATTGTGAAAATTTAGAACATACATTTTACAAACAATGGGTTTGTTGGATCACTATATCGACTATTACTGATCACTTTTAGAGCTGTTTTTTGTACAAGGTAGGTTTTGTATGTCAACACCCAGATTTCTACACAGTATGTTATATATGGCACAATCATGTAATTGTACATGATTATAATTGTAAGTAATGCAGAAAATTGCAGAAATTAAAAAAAGTGGCAATGGCTTTGGTAATTTTTTCTTTTGCGTAATTTATATGAGATTTCCAACTCAAGTCTTTATCAATTTTAACTCCTAAAAATGTGGTTTCCTTTACCCCTTTGACTATCAGATCCATCTATTTTTATTGATATATCAAAATTTTTCTTTTTGTCATTGAATAATAAAAAAAAATTGATATTGAGTGTTTATATCAGCCATTGTTTTACTTTTTCAAGCTCTTTGTTTACCACCTTTTGTTATTTTTTGTACATTCCCTCCAGAATCATATAAAGTTGTATCATCGGCAAAAACAATGCTCCCCAATGTTTTAGATGCATTTACAAAGTCATTAATGAACAAAATAAATAATTTAGGCTCAAGCATTTTTAGGTCAGGACCGAAATTCACAAACCAGACACAGAATGTCAAACTGTATAGTCTTTAATGAGACAACTGAGGAATAAAACACGGGTTGTGGAGCAGCTGGACATGGCTGGGGGCACCCGCAGGATGACCGGCACCACACTGCTTTGTTGGCATGATATCCAGGAGGCACTGTCGTGTCTGATACTGAACTCCTGGCCATCAGAACACCAAAAGCAAGAAACTCATGAGCAGGCAACCAGTTTAATGCCATAGAGCAGGGGTGGGCAAACTAAGGCCCGTTAAGCTGTTTAATCTGGCCTTCCAAGCATTTACTAATATTTTATTGATGATTAAACACTGCATATATTCTACAGTGATCAGTTGATTCCACTATACAACATGCTCTAAACTGTAAATACCTTTCCAACAGGCAAAAGAAATGTGTTTTTATTGAGCATAAGTGAGTTCCCTGTGTTGGCCCGGCCATCCACTAGAGTCTTATGTCTAATGTGGCCCTTGAGAAAAAATAATTGCCCCTGCCATAGAGTCTTTGACAGCAAATCACCCGAGTAGACTATCCCCAGCTCTACTGAAAACTTGGGTTTTTATACATTTTTCAAATTACATTTTACAAATTCACAATTGCTATTCAGGGGGACAGCAGACCCCCTCAAACCTTTGTCCTTGTTTCCCAGTAAACTTTTGTACCAGGCACTCATGTTCTTATCCTGACCATATTTTCCCTTGTATGTGTGTATGCATTAAACTAATCATGTTTTGAAACCATACATTGACATTGTTTTCTCAGACTTGATTATAAATCATACAAAACATAAACCATAAGGTACACAATGTGAACAGGTGCATAAGTGAATAGCTAAATTTTTCAAATGAGCCAGATTGCCCATCACTATTATGCGTCTTTCCCAGTTTGTCTCACCCTTATGTCTTTCTTTTGGCCCGTTTGAATAGAGTCTGAGCTTCTCCTATTGGTTCATGTTGTCGTCCAGGTGGGACGGGGTGTCACCCAATTTAACATCTAAATGTTAGGTGGCCTTAAAGTGGCCACATGGTAACTGTCTTGCTTTGTGCATTGATAATGTGCATTAACGCAAATCCTTCTGTATTAAAATGGCGACACCACTTGTGAATGAAAAGCTCAACACCTGACCAAACCAGTCGCACCTCAACTTTAAGAACTCCAGTGTAGTCAGGTGTGTCTCCGGGAGCAGAGCAACATGCACATTTCCTTCTTAAGAAAGCTTAAAATTTTCTTCTTTTTGATATGGTTATATATCAAGTAGTTTCTCTCTCTTTTTACAGGAGAGGGTTAGTTTGTACAGATCTGAAGTCATCTTTACTCTTGTTATTACCAGTAGCAGTCTGTGAGACTTAAGACTCAAAATTGTACTACAATCCTGCTGCAAACTTTTACACCTGAAATGTCACTGGACATTTTATATTGAAAGTAAATGCTGATACGGGGTTGCATAACACCTGAAATGTGGACTGTCTGGTCTCCTTGTACAGTAAATAAACCAAAAAACAAAGAATGTGACAAACAAAAGAAAAAAAGAACACCTCAATTGCGAACAGATAATAACAAACTATTTACAGGAAATATAGCTAAAGGAAATATGAATAACAGGGTCAGACAACAGTCTAAAACGCCCTCCAGGGGGTGCAGGCTAACTTCACTGTTGAAAGAGTGGAAGCTGCTGGACCAGGCAACATAAGATTGGCTGCAGGTCCACAGCTCTAACGAAGGTAAACCAGAGAATTAATAACTAGTAAGTGATAATAAGTGAAGGCATACCAATACTCTTACCAGAATAAATTATGGATCCGGCAAGAGTCAAAATCTTGCTCACATTTTGGATAGCTAACTGGAAATGTGAAGAGGGTCCATCGACCAGAGGAGGTCGCTGATGGAGACATCCCAGGGCGGTATGAAGTATGCTGCTACATACTTTGGGTGTTAAAAGACTTCCCGTTGTGTTTAATCCTGAGGACGGACCGGTACATCATCGCAAAGGGATTCCCCTTCTCTCAGAGACGTTGTTTTGCTGAAGTGTATTGCTGTTGCCTTCTCACAAGTGCGGCAGAGATATATTATAACTTTGTCTTCTGTTCTTGAGGTCATACTTCAAACTTTCTTCTGTAGAAAAGGATCAATCTTTTGGGCAAATGAAGCCTGCAAAACTTTAAGTACCTCCGCAGTTATTCTTCCCACAAACTTGTCAGCATCCACCTGTCCAAGAGGTGTAGACGAGGCACCGCCCATTTTACTGTGGTCGCCACCAGATGGTCGGTTTTCCCCAGACTTGTCCAGTATTGAACTTTCTGTGAGTACTAGGTATTCTAACACGCCTAGGTGTTAAAAACTATGAATCTTGATGTGATTTTCTGCAGAAAAAAACTGAAATGTATACCGAGCTGCGAAAGTGATAGCAGAAAGCTGTTACTCTGCCATTAGCGTCACATGACCCCCGAATTCAGTAACTGTTTCCTCCAGCAGTGTTCGACGAAAGCTTACTGATGCCTTCCAGTGGCTTAAATGTGTTGAAGTTAAATGATTGTAGGAGCATTTTTCCCACAGAACTAGACTCCATTTTGACCCAGGACCAGCACGTGGAGCCAGTTGTCTTAGGACAAGTACCAACAGGTCACAGCCGGAAACAACAGAAACAGATAAAAAAGCTGGTTGTAAGATGTTAATTTTAAATGGCTCACCCTGAGTTGACTTTACCCCCAAAACATGTCCTCCGCATATTTTATGATATTTCATAAGTATAGATGTGCAAAGTAAAATTTTTACATTTAGCTGACGCTTTTATCCAAAGCGACAACGTTCTTGTCACGGTGGGGGACGAGAAGCAGGACCCAAACGCAGAACTAGTACAAATGTGAATCAGGTTTATTTGTCACAACAACACAATTTGGCTCGGAGAACTGTCCGACGTGGAGTGGAGGTGAGCTGATCTGAAGTCCGGGAAGGTGGCTTACGGATAGACGACAGTGGAGCAGACGAGGAGACTTGAGAAGAGCAGGTAAGGCTGGATCCGGACAGGAGTTTGCAGTGGCACCTGAGTACGACACGACAGGTAATTACTCTCAAATACAACAAAACACGAATATTCAAAAACACGAGGAGCACAACGTCTTCACTAACTGGGAGTAGTGTTGACAACGAACTGGTGCTGAGTGAAGGGAAGACTGGTTCTTTTAAGCAGAGGTTGATGAGGTGTAAGTGGTGGCAGATGTGCCGACTGCCCTGCCCAGCTGAGGAGAGAGGAGAGCACAGAGGGGAGGGGGAGACACACAGACAGACAAACACAAATCCTGACAGTACCCCCCCCCTTAATGAACGCCACCGGGCGGACTGCCAGGTTTATCGGGGTGCCTTTCGTAGAATTCCCGGATCAGGTCGGGGTCCAGGATAAGCAAGCGGGACAGCCAGGATCGTTCCTCTGGACCATACCCCATCCCTTTAATGAGATGGCTTTAGTGGCGTTGGGGAGGACCACAGTGGTTTTGGGCTCAGGACGAGGCGGACGGCTGAAATACGAGCTGTTCATCAGGACGTCCAGCTCCTGCTTCAACAGTTTAAATGTGGACCCTGCCACAGGTTTGTCTTTCCCATCGAGCAGATCCATGAAAAACCTGGCCGCTTTCTCCATCTGCTCCTCCAAACTGAGGCTGTAGTCCCGCTGCAGACCCAGCAGCCCACTGAGCTGGTTCAGGCTGTAGAGTGTCGAGGCCTGGACCAGGGGAGCCTGGTTTAGTCCTGAGAGCAGATCAATCCTGATGCTCTCCAGATCCAGACTACGCAGGACCTGCTGGACCTGGAGAACCGCGCTCAGACGTCTTCTCTCCTCCTCCATCTTTAACCTCTGGTCCTGCTTCACTGCCTTCCTCTGGGCCCTGAGCAGGTTCTGAGTCAGTCCGTCTAGGGTTTTGTGCAGTTCCTGAACAAACCTCAGATTCTGCAGCACTTCATCGTACTTCTCCACAGCTGCCATTTGGTCTCTGTTTAACACTTGGCCTCGTTTCAGACGCGTCTTGTAATCCTCCAGTTTCAGCTTCTTCTCCAGGTTGCGGACCTTGTGCTTGAGGCAGTAAAGCAGCGGAGACGGAAACGCCTTAGAGTCACTCAGACATAGAGGTTCAAGAGAAAGGTCCTTTGAAAGCTCCAGATCAGAAGTGTCCGAGGTCCGGTCTCCGTTTGTCAGGCTCTGTTTGAGATCGAGACGCCTCGCAGGAAGTGGAGTCGAATGTAATGTTTTCGGGAAAGGTCCACCTGGACTTCTAAGATCTGACCGAGCCAGAGGAGACGGAGACCTTCTCTTCAATCTCTGGTGGCCGTTTGAGGGAAACGTATCGCCCTCCAGGACCGAGTCCTGCATGACGCTGAAGGAGCCGTGGATCTCGGGCATGAGGTCCTCGAGCTGGCGTTTCCTCAGAACAGGGTCTTTGGGCAGAACTGAGGGCGAGTTTAAACAATCCTCTCTTTTTGGCTTGTTTTCCTTTCTCCTCCTGCTGTCGCTCAGTTTCTTGGGAGAGCCCTGGTTCTTGGAGATCAGAGTGGCCGCTCCTCTCCAGGGTTTGACCAGCGTGGGCCGAGCTGAAGGGGAAGCCGGAGCCCTGACGGGGGATAAGGCGGACTGCAAACACACCGCGTGGCATTGGGGGCTCCAGCCCAAAACTCCGCCGCTGGCCCAGTCAAATTGGGGGTTGTGCGTCATCAACCAGGGATATCCCAGGATCAGCGGGGTCTGCGGTGCCTGGATCAGGTTAAAATTGAGCACCTCCCGGTGATTGCCTGACAGCACCAAAGTGACGGGTACAGTGCGATGTGTCACTTGAGCCAATGGTCTCCCGTCCAAGGCATTTGCGAGAAGTGGCGTTTGGAGGGGTTCCGTCTGGATACCGGCCTGGCGAGCCAGATTAGCGTCAATGAAGTTTTCTTCCACCCCTGAGTCCACAAGAGCTGACAGCGGGAGGCTCACATTGTCCACACACAACCCTGCGGGGATTAACATTCGTTTCGGGGGTGCGTTGATTATCAGAGACTGGCTCACCAGGACACCCCTAGCTCCGGGTGAGCCCTGTCTTTTGGCCGAATTGAGCAGTTGGCGATAAAGTGGCCCCGCTGACCGCAATAGAGACACCTCCCCTCCTTCCTCCGTCGGGAGCGCTCCACCGGGGTCAGGCCAGCCCGACCTAACTGCATCGGTTCTGGACCGGTCTCGCTGAGTGAGCCTGGGGCGGCTACGGAGGGAGACTCTGGTGGAGTGTAAACTCTGGAGCCGGCGAAGGCGGAAAACCGAGGAGGTCCGGTCTCCAGTGTGGCGCGGGATCCGGTGGCTGGGGCTCGAGGCTGCCTCTCCCGTCTCCACTCCCTCCACCGGTTATCCAGCCGTATGGCAGTCGAAATGAGGGAGTCCAGATTCACCGGGTCCTCCCTCAAGGCTAATTCGTCCCGGAGGTGATCCGATAATGCGTGGAGAAACACCGATTGCAGCGCCAGGTCATTCCACCCTGCCTCCGCCGCTAGAGTCCGGAAGTCGACGGAGAATTCAGCCACACTACGGTTCCCCTGGCGGATCTTCATCAGCCTCGTGGCCGCTTCTCTGCCCTTAACCGGATGATCAAACACTTTCCTGAGCTCGGTCTCAAAAAGCGTGAAATTGTCCCGTAGAGCGGGCTTACACTCCCATACTGCAGTTGCCCACTCCAGGGCCCTCCCTTGCAAAAGTCCCATAACGTAGGCGACTCGGGTCTTATCGGTGGCATATGTCACGGGTCTTAGGCGGAAAACAAGAGAGCACTGCAGCAAGAAACTCCCACACTTTCCCATGTCACCTGTGTAGCGGCAGGGATCCGGCACATGTGCCTCTCTCGGGGGCTGGTCCCGTTCCTCACGCCTCGGAGACGGTGGAGCGGGAGGTTCAGGGAAGACTCGAGGAGCGCTACTGTCTATGAGCGCCTGAACCTTGGCGCCCAGTTGAACCACCTGGTCCTGGGTGGTCCGCTGGCCGTCCAGCAGGTCCTGCAGAGTGCGCCGGTGGTGTCCAATCTGTGCACTCTGTATCTGAAGGGCGGCGGTGACGGCGTCCTGTTCTGCTGGGTCCATTGTTGGCCAGTTCGTTCTGTCACGGTGGGGGACGAGAAGCAGGACCCAAATGCAGAACTAGTACAAATGTGAATCAGGTTTATTTGTCACAACAACATAATTTGGCTCGGAG
The DNA here is from genome assembly GCA_024349245.1 of Neodontobutis hainanensis. NCBI lineage: Eukaryota > Metazoa > Chordata > Actinopteri > Gobiiformes > Odontobutidae > Neodontobutis > Neodontobutis hainanensis. The sequence continues at coordinate 312,981 of JALDNG010000226.1, read as the reverse complement.
AACTGTCCGACGTGGAGTGGAGGTGAGCTGATCTGAAGTCCGGGAAGGTGGCTTACGGATAGACGACAGTGGAGCAGACGAGGAGACTTGAGAAGAGCAGGTAAGGCTGGATCCGGACAGGAGTTTGCAGTGGCACCTGAGTACGACACGACAGGTAATTACTCTCAAATACAACAAAACACGAGGAGCACAACGTCTTCACTAACTGGGAGTAGTGTTGACAACGAACTGGCCCTGAGTGAAGGGAAGACTGGTTCTTTTAAGCAGAGGTTGATGAGGTGTAAGTGGTGGCAGGTGTGCCGACTGCCCTGCCCAGCTGAGGAGAGAGGAGTGCACAGAGGGGAGGGGGAGACACACAGACAGACAAACACAAATCCTGACAGTTCTAGAGTAATTACAAGTGTTACAGCCACTGAAAGCAAGGTGGGTTAAGTGTCTTGCACAAAGACACAACAGTATGAACCATGTGGAGTGTGGGAATTAAACCACCTACATTCCGGTTGAAGGACGACCGCTCTACAACTGAGCCACTGCGCCCTGAAAATTTTATCACTTAACCACCAATACACAAAGGGCTTAATAAAGTAAAAAAAAGGTGAGTCCAAGAACAAAAAGTTGTCAGATCCATTAGACTTTGCACACATTTGATTGGTCCACTTTAGTTTTACATACTCTAAACCACTCAAAACAAAACCAGCTTCTGGAGCCAGAAAACTCAAACTAAACCTGAACTTACCTGGATCAAAATCTAAATGGTCTTCCAGCAACAGGCCTCAGCACTAAGACAAAGCACAGCTTTAACTAGCAACAACTGGAAATTTTATCAAAATTGTGTCTGGTTACACCTATAATTAGAACATAATGAAGTTAGAACAATGAAATGCAGCATAAGGTAGAAGATGTAACAGTTTTTTCCACAGATTAGGGAGAAGATATTCATTCATTCATTCATTCATTTTCTACCGCTTTGTCCCGTTAGGGGTAGCGGGTGGCTGGAGCCTATCCCAGCAGCTTTGGGCCTGAGGCAGGGTACACCCTGGACAGTGGCCAGTTAGTCGCAGGGCTAACATATAGAGACAAACATTGACAAACAACCATTCACTCTCACATTCATTCACTAGGGACACTTTATATTTGCCAATTAACCTGTACAAGCATGTCTTTGGACGGTGGGAGGAAGCCGGAGTACCTGGAGAGAACCCACCGTAACACGTGGAGGACATGCAGACTCCTCACAGAAAGACCGGAGTCGGCCGAGAATATTCGAGTCGGCCGGGTTTTGAACTCACAACCTTCTTGCTGTAAGGCAGGAGTGCTAACCACTCTGCCACGTGCACCCAGGGAGAAGATATATATACACCAACGCAGCCAATTTTTGGCGCAAAGATGGATCTTTCGGAAAATGAAATAAGGCATTGTACAAACTTAGCAGACATCAACACAACAACATCAACATAACTACAATTGCAGTCATAGGATAGGGATGACGGCACACGTGGTCACGTGATGGATTTTTAATGTGGCTTACACTGAGGGAGGGGAGGGACAAGGGGGTCGAGTACAGGGTCAGACAGATGTAAACATGGCAGATGCTTGGATTGGGCTTGGTGTTAGGATAACATTCCAAGGCTTCTGTTGGGCGATGAAAAGCCAGTCTGTTGGAGTGAGAGTCAGTGGCCTTGGCTGGGGACGGGAAGTCTCAAGAGGATAAGATAAGACCCAGCTGCCTGCTATGCTGCCAAGAGGGACAAGGCGCGCAGCCATTTTGTGAAGTAACCTTGATGTTTCCTATCCCTTGTCAGAACTGTAATACAATACAACGCAGTTCAACGGTCCGTTTTCTTGATGTCACTCTTCTCCGGATGAAAACCCCTTCATATCCGTTAAGCAGCGTAGTAGCTCACAGGTCTGACTCCTGATGTTCAAATCCTTTCTGTATTTTCCACAGACCGTGCTGAAGATGTCGAGTCAGCTCCTCGGATTGTGCGACTCTTTGATGTAATCCTTTTAAACTGTCACTCACATCACAGAAGCACAGTTTATCGATTCTTAGAAGTCCAGCAGCAGTTGAATCAAAGAAATGTGAGAAAAAGTACGAGATGAGACAAAACGAGGCATAAAAAGCACAGCAGATAGCAGAGAGCAGGAGCAGAGGGAAGACACGTCCGCCTTGTCTGAAGTCAGGAAGTGGAGTCAACATTATGCTTTCTCACATAAATATCCGGAGGTCTCACTTGCTTACTTCTGAGGCGCTCTGCCAACACTGTGCAGGGAAATGGGGACTCAAGGTCAAGGTCTAGTCCCACTATATGCAAAACTAATACTTCAAACATTGAAAAGGCTCATTTGTTGGCAGGTCTTGACCTTTTTTCTCTATACACATGCACCAGTATCATTTTCTTCTCGTGTCCACTGATAAAAATCCAGAAGTCCCGTTTTGGTCAGGCAAAGGCAATACTGAATTTATCTAGTGACTTGTGAACAGTTCCAAGGAGACCTGGGACACTTCTGTCTATTCATGGTCCTGTGACACCAGAGGCTCCAACACATGCGCAGTTGCTCATGAAGCAATTGTATCGAACCACTGTGTCCATCAAGATGGAAAACAGCAAAATAACCCCAAAAACATTTTCACCTAAAAAAAAAATCCCTTTAGATGAAGGCAGTTGCAGCTCAAACACTATTTCAAATTACAGCCACATATGTCAACATTACTTGCACCAAATCTAATTCTTCTAATGTAGAATGAACCAAAACTATTAAATTATGAAATGGTCATGCGGAGTCTCCATTATAAATAATAGGGCATAATTTGGCATATTCTAATCTTTCATGTCTTTATTGAACACATTCAGTAAAAATTCAAAATGGCAGTGGAAAAAGTAACAATTAATTTAGAATCAGGATTAATAACTGGTTGTCCCTCCCTTGGCAAAACCCTTAACCAGGCGCTTCCTGTAGCTGTGGATCAGACCGGCACATTGTTAGAATTATAGCCCATTCTTCTCTGTCATATTCTCTGGACGTCTCATGTGTTTGGGCCTCTTCAAGTCAGTCCATAGCATCTCTATTAGTTTGAGGTCTGGGCTCTGACTTGGCCACTCCGAAAGGCGGATTTTGTTTTTCTGAAGCCATTCAGTTGTAGACTTGCTCTGGTGTTTTGGGTCATTGTCCTGTTGCATCACCTTCTACAGTTTCAGCTAACGTACAGACATCCTCACATTATCCTGAAGAATTGTCTGATATACTTCGGAATTCATCTTCCCCTCAATGATTGCAAACTGGCCAGGCCTTGATGCAGCAAAGCAGGCCCAAATCATGATGTTTCATTCACCATACTTTACAGTTGGGATGATTTTTTTTATGGTGATATGCCGTCAGTAGCGGTTTTGGGCACGGGCGAACCGGGCAGCCGCCCGGGGCGTCAATTACATTAGGGGCGGCAGCACGAGCAGATTAATAAAAAAAAAAAAAAAAATCCTCTGCGTCGCGGCGTTTTTCATCATTTATATCATTTCACTGTGTGTGTAATTGGCAAATTGGCGCCCACTGCAGCTGCCGGCGCCCCTGCTTGCTGTAAATGACATGTACCATGCACAGAAGCTGTGTGTTGTGAGAGAAGGGTAAAAGTGGGTGGGGCGCGAGGCGCGGGTGATATTTCACCTATGGGTCTCTCTCAAATGGAACGGACAGGGCGGGGGGAGGGTGGACGGGGATCCACACTATATAATTAATAATAATAGGCTAAAGTCAGTCACACACCTAGACTTTCTTCCAAATAATGCACATTTCATTCATAATGTTATAATACAGGCCTATAGTTCCTGCAAATTAAACTAGGTAATACAAAACAATTATGCGGTCATCAAGGTGAATTGGTTTAGTCTGGGATGGGAAATCTGTTGATTGTCGAGTGCGGCGTGCCAAATAAACAGAGATGGATTAAAAAAAGGTCTAAGCCATCAGGTGCCCAATTTCGAAAAAAAAGAAAAGAAGAAGAGAATGAACGAGCAAAAGATAAAGGTATGCAACTATGTTCTCTCTCTCTGTATGATTACAGTATCCATTTCATGAATAAAGTGCTAATGACGTTAATTGGTGGTGGGTATAACTGTTTGTTAGCCTTTTTGCTAATGATGCTTGCTATGCTTATACAACAATAATTTGGTTTCAACTCACTCACGAGGTCTAATTTATAATGTTGTACTTTGCAATAAAACTGTTACAAGTTCAGTTATCATTTCTACCTGTTGGTTTAACGTTAGGCCCTGTAAATAACCAACAGCATTTTCAAATCTGTAGGTTAAAGACAAACATTTGCTATTTATTTGCTACACAGTGTGCTAAGTATAGTTTCCTAAGTATAGTTTTACAAGTCCGAACTAAAAGTGTGTCATGCATAGAATTTGAGGCAGTAACTAAAGAGCTAATGGTTCCTCCATGAAAGTTAGAATTAAAATATTCTGAAACCCAAAACGTTTTTGGTGATTAAAAAATAAAATCCCATTGTTTTTGCCTGTACATATAATTTAAAGTCATTTTATTTTTTAAACAACTGAGTCAATATATATATATTTTTACCATTTGTTTCTATGCTCTAAATGTTTATGTAACCCTTCTATTTTGTTTTGAGTCAATTTGACCCCAGGCTGTTTTAGCTTTATAAAACATTATCCTGTGGTCTTTTGATTTCAAATGCAACTCAATTGCAATTTCAGGGGCACTTCTAAAATATTTTGGAGCATCCTCTGCCACTGGTCAGGATGAGCCAACCACCTCCCCCGCTACACATTGGTCTCCACAAATATCTGATATTGAGAATGAAGACCTCTTTGCCTCTACTTCTTCCCAGCATGAGCTTTCGTGTGTGTGTGTGTGTGTGTGTGTGTGTGTGTGTGTGTGTGTGTGTGTGTGTGTGTGTGTGTGTGTGTGTGTGTGTGTGTGTGTGTGTGTGTTGGGGGGGGGCGCTCAAAAGGGGTCTCGCCCAGGGTGTATTTCAATGTAGAACCGCCACTGTATGCCGTGCACTTTCTACACTGTGTGTTTAGTTCACTCTTAGTTAAATCAGTACACAAAACATTTTGCAAATATTGCTGTAAAGTGTTCTTTTTAGTAAGCAGTGGCTTCCATCAAGGTGTCTTGCTGGTGATAGGTGATATTTTGCTTGTTCAGTGTTTTACAAATAAAGTCTTTCAAATAACTTTGTAACCTTTTCCAGCTTTATGTAAAGCAACAATTGTTAATTGTAGCTCCTCTAAAAGTTATTTTGGTGAGGCATGGCTTGTGCAGAGTCATATCATGATATCACGTTATTGCAGACAAATGAAAGTAAAAGTACATTTGAAAGAATCATCTACACCCTGGTAAAGTGGCAAAATTTGTGATATTTTTTCAGAGAATATGAATTAACTTTTTTTCACTCATTGGTAGTGGTTGGGTAAGACCATTAAATGTCAAACAACTGTGTTTACTCTTTTTAAATCATAATGACAACAGAATCTACCCAAATGACCCTGATCAAAAGTTTACATATCCCTGTTCTTAATGTGGATGAGGCTCTTTATTTTCTCAGATGGTAAAGCTGCCCATTCTTCTTGGCAAAAAGGCTCCAGTTTCTGTAAATTCTTGGGCTGTCTTGCATAAACTGCACGTTTGAGGTCTCTCCTGAGTGGCTCAATGATACTGAGGTCAGGAGACTGAGATGGCCAGTCCAGAACCTTCACTTTATGCTGCTGTAGATAATGACAGGTCGACTTGGCCTTGTGCTTTGGATTGTATCATGTTGGAACATCCAGGTACATCACATGCGCAGCTTCTGGGCTGAGTGTAAATTTTCTTCCAGTATTTTCTAAAAACATGCTGCATTCATCTTGTCCTGTTCCTTTGTAGCTCACACATCCCCAAAACATCAGCGATATACCTCCATGTTTCACAGTGGGAATGGTGTATCTTTCATCATAGACCTTGTTGACTCCTCTCCAAATGTAATGTCTATGGTTGTGACCAAAAAGTAAAATTTTGGTCTTCTCACTCCAAATGACTTTGTTCCAGAAGTTTTGAGGCTTGTCTCTGTGCTGTTTGGCATATTGTATTGGGATGCTTTGTGGTATTTGCGTACCAATTGCTTTCTAAAACATGCAGCTCATTTTTCTTCAATTGCTTCCTTATTGTGCATCTTAAAACACCAACAACACTTTCTTTCAGAGAGTCCTGTATTTCACCTGAAAGTACATTCAGCAGTGTTACATTTTTAGTTGACGCTTTCATTTAAAGCGACACACATTAAGGTTCCATCCATCATTGTTACAGCTGGAACACCACTGGAGGCAATGAAGGTTAAGTGTCTTGCACAAGGACACAATGACAGAATGAACTGTGGGGAGAGCGGGAATCAAACCGCCTACCTTCCTGTTGAAGGCGACCATTGAGCCACTGCGCCCCCGAAGAAGTAGGTTTTTCTTTGCATCTTGAACAATTTTCCTGGCAGTTGTGGCTGAAATATTTGTTGGTCTAAAAGTTTGTGTTTTCATTCATATTCTCTGAAAAATTGCCTAAAAATCACAAATTCTGCCAGCACAACAGTATACGGGTATTTTGCGCAGCTGCAATTTTTAGTGTTTACAGTAGTGATGGGCAATTGAATTGACCACCTATTGGGCACTTAATATGATAGGTTAATGTTGAGCTAGTTTTGTATTTCTCTAAATTTGATGGGTTAATTTATTTCAAAGATTATCTTACCCTAGGCAATTTTAAATTTTCCCATAGCAGCTCACAAGACAGATGAAAGACACTTTTAAAAAAAAAAATATCACATACTGTTACTTATACTGTGGGGATCGAAAGTTTGGGCACACCAGGTAATTTTTTTTATTAATGTGCATAAAGAAGCCAAGAAAAAAATGGAAAAATCTCCAAAAGGCATCAAATGACAGATTAGACATCCTTATAATATGTCAAGAAAAGTTAGATTTTATTTCCATCATTTACACTTTCAAAATAACAGAAAACAAAAAAGGGTGTCTGCAAAAGTTTGGGCATCCTGCAGAGTTATACCTTGTACAGCCCCCTTTGGCAAGCTAAGACCTGACAGTGTCATGGATTGTTCTCAATCATCGTCTGGATAGACCAGGTGATATCAATCTCAAAGGTTTTCAATGCCCAGACTCATCTGACCTTGCCCCAACAATCAGCACCATGGGTTCTTCTAAGTAGTTGTCTAGAAACCTTAAACTGAAAATAGTTGATGCTCACAAAGCAGGAGAAGGCTATAATAAGATAGCAAAGTGTTTTCAGATGCCAATATCTTCTGTTTGGAATGTAATTAAGAAATGGCAGTCATCAGGAACAGTGGAAGTTAAAGCAAGATCTGGAAGACCAAGAAAAATATCAGACAGAACGACTCGCAGGATTGTGAGAAAAGTAAGTCAAAACCCATGTTTGACTGCACAATCCTTCCAGAAAGATCTGGCAGACACTGGAGTTGTGGTACACTATTCCACTATAAAGAGATACTTGTACAAATATGGACTTCATGGAAGACTCATCAGAAGAAAACCTCTTCTACGTCCTCAACACAAAAATCAGTGTTTAAAGTTTGCAAATGAACATATAGACAAGCCTGATACATTTTGGAAACAAGTTCTGTGAACCGATGAGGTTAAAATAGAACTTTTTGGCCGGAATGAGCAAAGGTATGTTTGGAGAAGAAAGGGCACAAAAATTAATGAAAAGAACCTCTGTCCAACTGTTAAGCATGGGGGTGGATCGGTCATGTTTTGGGGTTGTATTGCAGCCAGTGGCACAGGGAACATTTCATGAGTAGAAGGAAAAATGGATTCAATAAAATTTCAGCAGATTTTGGATGCTAACATGATGCCATCTGTGAAAAAGCCGAAGTTAAAGAGAGGATGGCTTCTACAAATGGATAATGATCCTAAACACACCTCAAAATCCACAGTGAATTACATCAAGAGGCATAAACTAAAGGTTTTGCTATTGGCCTTCGCAATCTCCTGACCTCAACATAATTGAAAATCTATGGATAGACCTTAAAACAGCAGTGCGTGACAGACTTTTGTAAGGAAGAATGGGCAAAGATACCTCAAACAAGATTTGAAAGACTCTTGGCTAGCTACAAAAAGCGTTTACAGGCTGTGATACTTGCCAAAGGGGTACTCTGCAGGGTGCCCAAGCTTTTGCAGACACCATTTTTTAGATTTCTGTTATTTTGAAAGTGTAAATGATGGAAATAAAATCTAACTTTTTTGACTTATTATAAGGATGTCTAATCTGTCATTCTTGATGCATTTTAGAGATTTTTCCATCTTTCCTTGGCTTCTTTATGCACATTAATACAAATTTTTATTTGGGGTGGCCAAACTTTCGAGCCCTACTGTATATAATCCTGGATAGATGAGGCCTATATTAGTGACTGTATACTTATTTTTGTCTCGATGCCTTCTTTTTATCTGGGAGAGCAGTGTCCTATCGACCTCTATAGGCCACTACTGTTGTTTAGATGGAGAAGAAAGTGCTTTTGCAGTGCCACTATCAGAACCACAGACATTCAGCATTTACAGCTACATATTTAAGTTGTCTTTGAACATTTACCTCCTGTAGTGGCAGTTTGCTTAACAAAACTGGCTTCATATGAAGTTACACAGGCAAAGTATCAGAGCAGTGGCTAAACTGGCTCCCTCAGGTTTTCAGATTTCCAATTTAGGCCCTGCCCCTTTTGCAAAAACACATACAAATTTATCAATGCTTACATTTTTTAGTTTACAAACTAGTCAAAAATGGTTGAAGCAACTAATTACGTTTAGCAATAACACAGGCTTTTAAAAAAACAAAAAATAAGATGTGTGTAGCAAAATCCAGGTTTACAGTCACCAAGGAATCCATCCTCCGGTCCCTGCTACAAACAAATTAAGCCCACCTATGACTTTAGAGTTGGTGTCTCTGATCTGGTAAACTTTACCTCTAATTCTACCGTTCCCATAATACCCTGTTTTATTTTTATTAATTTAATCAGACACCATCCTTTCTCAATCTGTTATTTACATTTCAATCTAGTAGGACTATTCACAATTTATTAAGAGTTATGTTTTTTCTTCATTGTTGCCCAGTAATTATTCCTTTTTAATCACCCTTTTATACTCATTGAACCATATTTAATGTTATGTCGTTATAAGGGGGGGTCTTTCACCTATGTAATGAGTTGACGAAAAGGTGACATAAAAGCATCTGGACTCAGTTTTTAAGGTGAAGACGTTTCCTCTCTAATTCCAAGAGACTTTATCAATTCTGAGTTTAACTGGTGAGAGAGCTGAGCTTTATCTCTAAAGGGAGGAGTTTCAGCTGAAACCAAACCTGATGGACCAGGTTGTTCTGGTCTTGTTATAACATTAATTCAGCCTAATACCCTACAAATTACAAAATGAGTAGTAATTTATTGAGTAAGTCTATTTCCTGGGTTCCAGTCACCTTATCCACAAATGTATTTATACTTTCTGATAAGTATGCCATTGTTGTTTTTTTTATTAATTATAATTTTATCAATAGTATACTCATGCCCTCACCAATTTGGTTTATATTTGATATTTTCAAATATATGTATTTTTTATAGCATCAGCTATACTATTCAGAAAACTAGAAATATGAATGGCATTTCTGGGCGGATATCTGTCATCAGTGAAAGGAGACAAGAAGTCAGAAAAAGCATCAGCGGTGTTGCTGTCTCCTTGTTTTGTCTCCTTGATAAAGACAAAGATGTGCGTGGGATGTGTGGCACTCCCTTCCCTTGGTATTTCACAGTCTCTCATCACAGTGTAACCTAAGATAAGCCTCTTTATGGCTTCAGGCCACATCCAGGCTTTTATTGTGAAACAAGCAACACAGAACTAAGGAAAACAAAGACAAACAACAAAAAACATTGAGCAGTGAATGGTTTACCCTTAATAAGTGTCCTGATTTCCACAAATTCCCAAACAACAGACCAACTCCAGAGGAAAAATAGATCTTGAAAAGGAAGTAAACATTGGACTGGGTATTAAAAAATAAGAATGTTTATAGTTTCTGTTTCAATCACTCTGCAGATCCAAAGATCTGTGGAAACAAAGGGATTGGGCACAGGAAGGGTTATGTGTGAGTGTGAAGTAATGCAGACTACATTTACAACTCAATGGTGTCCCAAAAAAACTAGCCTGGCAGCAATTGGATGAAAGTTAAGGAAATGTATCAAACCAAAAAGTGTAATAATTTAATAATTGTAACTAATATTAGTATAAATAAATATATACTGAACAAAAGGCTTGCTATTTTTAATTTTTTTTATTTTTGCTAATGCTTCTTTCTTTAGCGACTAAATATAAAACATTGCCCAGCCATAGCTAGAGCTTAATGAGAAGGCAGTAAGCTAGACCAAGCCTTCCTTTTGTTAAATGCTGTAGACAGGATTATTTAAATCCTCCCAAAGTTGAGTGACGGAGTTAAATAATGGGGGTACTTAAAGCTTAAAGGTGTTACAGAGGATGTTTTTAATGTTAAATTGTTTTCTATCAAATCTAAAACTGCCTTAAATGAACTGTTGCCTGAGAAACAACCAGGCAAAGCAGGTAGTGGCAAAAGAAAATTTCCTTTTGAGGATTATGAGAAGAGGAGAAAAACTGCTCAAGAGCTAAACAAAACCAGTGTGTATCTTGGGATTCTTTTTCACGATGGCACGCTCTGAAGACACAGAAAGGGCTTCTGTTGCCAAATTTATTGCTGGACAAGTAACTTTTGTTAATTTTTGGGTGAAAATATTTGATTTTGGGAAGTTTAGGAAAGATACAAACTTGTATTCTGACACTGTAAAACAACAGGCAGATTGGTAATGCTGCGAGTAATAGTGGGAATACTGTCCAGCGGTGAGTCCGACATAGCAAATCCACTAATGCAGCAAAGCAAATGCCAGTACAGCAAATGTAAACACAAACTCATGTTTCAATGCTCGTACGTGAGATTTGGGAGGCGTTCACTTGAAATGAGCTGTTCTTACGCTTGCGATCATTACAAAAACTTTTTACAGGCCAATGCTACAGTATCTGAACATAAAACAACATTTAATCTCAGGTAGGTCCACCTGTATTTGGAAAAGCTTTACACCTCTGTTGTACCAGGTAATGCCAAATTGTTGTGTACTTGTTGTGTTTTTGATCACACAGTTGGGGTTCAATTCTTATGTTGCCATGTTTCTTTCAGTGAGGACCAACCCAGTAAACACGTCCCCAAAAAGTGTGTCATACCTGTACACTTTTTGGACCCTTCGGCTAAGGTCGGGCTTTGTGATACACTTTGGAAGGCGACAGATAATCCTTGCTAGCATTTGCAACAACTGTTTTCAGTTTAAATAAGACATACGGCTCTGGCTTCATGAATTTAACCCTTGTACCCTGAAAAAAAAAAGTTACACTCTTACCATTTGGGGACAAAAATGTCCTCTTCCAAAACATCATAAAAATAGTATATGTTAATATTTTTTTCTACTTTTTTTGCATAAATCTCTTAATCCACTTCAGTCGTAATCATAAATGTCAAATATTTAAATATTTTCACATTTTTAACCCTTTATATGCCAGTGTATATGATGGCATCCCAAAATATTGTTAAAAAAATACTAAAAAATTGCAATATTTTCAGAAATCTGAATGCAAAGTGAAATTTTCTTGGGGGGATTATTAGAGTCTTGGATGTGCCATTGATGGGCAATAACATTGATTTTGATGGATTTTTATTTTTTTTTGTAATGTCTGATTTAAAAAAAAAGTTACACTCTTACCATTTGGGGACAAAAATGTCCTCTTCCAAAACATCATAAAAATAGTATCTGTTAATAGTTTTTTCTACTTTTTTTGCATAAATCTCTTAATTCACATCAGTCCTGAACATAAATACCAAATATTAAAAAAAAAAAAAAATCAGAATTTTAACCCTTTATATGCCAGTGTATATGATGCCATTACAACAGCCAATCATCAGAACAGTGTCAGAGGACATTTTTGTCCCCAAATGGTAAGAGTGTAACAATTTAGGTTACAGAGTGCAAAAAAAGAGTTGAATTGAATTTGTGTTTAAATTTTCTAAATTTGTTATAAAATACACACCTTTACCAAATATCATAGAAAAATACAAAACAACCTCCAAGTTATCAAAAAAATTAAAGTTGAAAAGGACACTTTTGTCCTCATCAGGGCACAAGGGTTAAACATTGTATTTATTGTCTACACTTCATTAAACACAAGAAGTGCTTCTACTGAGCCCCTAAATTAGAGGAAACGGCTTCAGCTCTTTGCATTTGATGTTCAGAAAGATAAGAATAAACCGGAAACAGTTTATTGTTTATTTTAGCAGCCTCTAACTAAACACAAGGATTTTTGTGCTGCCACACACTAAGATTATTTTTTTCTTTCATTCATTCATTCAATTTCTTCCGCCATCACTGTCTATGTCTGGCATTCAGACATAGACAGTGATATACAACCATTCACTCTAACATTCATTCACAACGGACCCTTTACCCCCCAAATTACACTGCATGAGCCTCCGCAGCGATGCAGCACGGCGTTGCAGACCATTGGCTACTGGATGCGTTTCAGATTCGTTGCACTGCAGAGCCCTGACCAAAATAAGTTTTTATTCAGAAGAGAAAGGACCAGAAAATAGGTTTAGTTTGAGATCACTTTGTTGTTCAAGTAAACACCACTTCATGAGTTTTTCCCCATTACATTGGGAACAAAAAAGCATTGTTTTTGCAAATTTGATTGCATTTAATGCTTAAACATGTATATAAACATATACATATTCAAACAAGGAATATTTGTTGGTATATTTTTGTATTACTTGAAAATCTGGATGTTAGATTTCTGCGGTTTGTCTCCGGCGCCTGGAAAATATAGACCTGCTGTTGATCAGTGCAGAGCTGAGCAGACCAGATTGGAGCTGGGTAAATTGTCTCAGTGAAAACAACATTACGTATTTGCTATGTGACAGAGTGGAGATGAGCCGTATGCAGTGTAAATTAGGGGTTAGAGTTGCCAATTGACCTATACATGCATTTATTTGGACAGTGGGAAAAGGCTGGAATACTCAGAGAGAACCCACAATAACAGGAGGAGGAAATGCAGACTCCTCACAGAACGGACGGTATGGGTTTTGAACTCATAATCTTCTTGCTGTGAGGCAGGAGTGCTAACCCCACCTTTTCTTTATATTAATATCAAGCCTCTAAGCGGCAAAATTGCTGATTAGCAACACAACGTGGCAGGTAGGGATGTTGTTGGTGAGAGCTCTAAAAATTGTGAGACAAGAACATGTACGACAAAGCAGTGGTTCTATTTCCTGCATACTATGACTCCGAGAGTGAACATTTACCTTCTGACAAGTAAGTGCTGTTACTCCATTGAGTCTATGCTTGTCATATAAAATGTTCTAAATATTTATTACAGAGACGAGAAAGGCGGGTGAGGCTATAACTACAGGACTATCTCCGATGATGAGGGCTGAGAACATGAAAATAAGAGATTTGGGATAAGAGATCTGTTTATGAGGAGTGGATAAAGTGTTTTGATGAGAGTACTGGCTATACAGGAGATAGAGATCTGACTGCTGACTTTCTGGAACCTTGTTACAAATGAGACTAAACATTCTGCTTATCCAGTTTTATCCTCAAAACAGCTAAAACCACAGTCCAGATTTTATAAGTGGTATGATGTATGTGTGTCTGAGATGAAAGCTTTGCATCTGTCTATGGGGCTACTGGAGAAGCCCGATATTGAAGATTATTGGACATCATTTTGGCTTCCTTCACATTCAACAGGAGGACTATAAGAGGTCCTCCCCGCCTCAGAGTGTGGCTTGGCTGCCTCAGGGCCTCTTTTTCCGGCTAGTCTCTGCACCAGGACCCCCTCATCCCGTGCTTAAGTGTAACAGCAATGTACCAACAATGTGTAAAAAATGTGTAAAAAGGCAATTTTGGACTGGGAGAATGAGCCAGCAATGCAAATGATAAAAAATAAATAGATACTAAGTGTGAACTAGTGTAGACTAGTGTAGATTATATTGCACTCCACCTGCCTCTAGGTCCCTTCCCATTTGAAATGAAGCCTATAAGAGTTCTTCCATGGCAAACAAAGAGTGCAGCTTAGCTTAGCCGCCTGAGCACCTCTTTTCCTGGCTAGAATCTGAACCAGGTCCCACTTATTCCGGGTGGAAAGAAAATAGATAAAATGCCAAAAAATTTAAAAATGACTAAGCGTGACTTTTGAGAACCCGTCACACCTCTCACACCTAGGAACCCACCTTCAAGCCCTCTCCAGTCTCTCCGTCAAGCCTATAGCCAGCAGGAGTTTTCTGCTACTCTCAAAACATGCCTCTGGAAAGTCCCACTGAGATTACAGATCTTTTTTTCAGGGCTGTTCTGGCCCAGTGTTTGTGTGTGTATTGGGACTATTGTACATGTCTTTTAGTGGTATAGGAAACCAGAGCACCCTGAGGAAACCTACACAGACATGATAACTCCACACAGAAAGGCCCTTTCCTGGATGGGAATCAAACCCAGGACCTTTTTGCTGTGAGGCAGTAGTGCCAAACATTCTGCCAACATGCAGCCCAATGCAGGACTTAAAGCTTCTGTCTGGACAGAGGGCAGACCCCCAGCACCAGACCAAGGCGCAAGGGGCCTCCCCTGCCCGGGTTACACATGCCCAGTACTGCCCCCCTTTCCTGGTAGATCAAACGCATTACATTTTCTCACAACCAAAAGGAATACAGCGAGGAAAAATATAACAATGATATGTGTGTAGTGTAAAATTTAAAGTTTTTCACCTTCACAAATTTGTCCAATTGTCCCGTTGACCCTATCATACACTGTACATAGCTTGGTAAGCAGGAGGAGGCACCTTTCCTTCCATCATTAAATAGGGTCTTATCAAAGATTAGATTTCTCCTTATATTTCCACTTTTGGAGCCTGCTCTCTGGTGGACATAGGTATATCACTCTGTGGTGGCACCCTTACTCAAGACCCTTTTAATGAGTTCCATGAGAGAGGCAGGGGTCTTATTTACCATGCTTCTGAGAAAAGGTATACAACAGCATCCACAAAATATAAATATCATAAACATCACAAAGAGGGCAATGAATGCGCTGCCAATCAACTGGTCCTTATCTCCCAAACATATTGGTAAGCCAATTAAAAAATGAGTTGTTAATGCCAGATTGTTCCTTCATTTTAATAGCAAGGGTGCGTAAATTGTGTAGGCTTTTAGTAAGTGAGCCATCAGGGGCAGTGTTATTAGCTATTATTTTTGCTGTACAACACATCAAACACAGAACCCCACCCTTTTCATCTAACAACAGATCCTTTTTATTAAATGTGTTGTTTAATCCATTTATTTATTTATTTTTATACATTTTCCATATCTGTGATTCACATTCATTATC